>JBAMCJ010002311.1:0-46172 GCA_037075205.1 Drosophila prostipennis | reverse complement strand
ATTTTTACCAAAATTCATCACCTGTTCCTCACTATTTTTAGGCGCTCATTCATTGCTTTTTCAGCACCTAAATTTCGTAAAGAGAGAGATTTTGAGAGAGGGGGTTGGTGAGAGATTCGATTCTGCCGAGGCGCTGCCGGCGTCGCAGTCGACTCAGTGCTATTTAGCGCTCGGGCTGAATTCGGGAACTGCAGGGAAGTGTCAAACAAAACTGTGGGAAAAAATGTCCCGAGCGAATGTGTTTGAAACTGCATACAAAAAAACTGTAAACTCTTTTTGAGTGTAACCAAAACCATTTTACATTCTACAAAAAATAGCATTACATTTTTCCATCAGAAATCGCTAAAATCTGTTGTTGAACGTACTTACGCAAAATCCACTTCTGTTTTTGTACCAAAGTTGGGCCCATTATCAAAATTAAAATGGATTTTTAAAAAAAAATTTTCGACTTTAAAGGTGTGCAAATGTCTTGAACGACAATATGGAAGTGCCCATATCTTATTGTATTCGTTTCATTCTTATTTTTTACATCGTAACTTAGTTAAAATGGAGCATACTTTTATTACATTTGCTTAAAAAAAATGTTTGTTGGGCTATACTATCGAGCCACTATCGATGGAACTATCGATGGTTTAACTATCGTCGACTATCGATGACGCCCACTATCGATAGTTCTCCACCTCTAATTTGTTTGAATAAATGTGACTAATAATAACAATTATATCCGTACCAATAATTTCAAAGGTAGTCTTAGCTTTACCACTGCAAATTTTGCAATGCTCATCTTTTGACTGCAACATTTCGTCAACAATAAGATCCAACCTGCTGAGGTCATCCACATTTATGGTTATCGTTCCCAGTATTTTTGTGTGTCTCATTTCGCAGTTATTACATGCTGTTTTTTCGACAAGCATTACGTCTGCCTTCCTTTCAGCGACCTTAGGCGCTTGAGTGCTAAGTATAACCGTAGCTCATTCTGCATAAGTATTGCTAGGGATGCCTGATGCAGAAATAAGTATTTTATAAGATTTGTATTCAAGATTCGTCTAATACTCTTTCCTTTTAATGACACCCAAATTAAAAACTTCGAGTAAACTTCGCGATTCCCAATGGTCGATGCTATCCCTGACCCATTCAATACGAATCAACTTGACTGAAGCTGTCAAACGCACAAGTATTAGCAATAGAATCATTAGTTCCGTCGATTATGTGGAAGTTTAAATTTAAGGAATTTCCGTTCCTGAGGATCGAATTTTCGGATATGTTATTTTTGGAGCTCATTGTGAGCTGCTCTGGGAGGAAATCAGTTCTGGCGTACAAGGACGTTTTCACGTTATTTTTAGCCACAACCAATTTTTCTCTTTTTTGCCACTTTTTTCTCTCTCGCATTTCTATAACTCGACTGACCTGGTGATGTTGCTTACTGCATTTTAAGCATATCCTTTTTTGACCATAACCTTCAATAGGAATTGAACAGTTTTCATTGATGTGTACCGCTCGGCCGCAATAAGCACATTTGAGGGCACCACCCGCGTAATTACCGATGGCGCATGCTGCGCATTCTAGAATATCAAATGTTTGTAGGAACGATTAATAACCACAAAAAACAAAAAAGGAATCGGCAACCCGCAGTTTATATACCCGTGTAGGTCGCACTTATAACAGCTGTATAATATAGCCGTAAAGATTTTAGTCTGTGATTATTATCAACAAAGCAAAATTTGTTATTTATTATTTTTCATTTAGGGCAAGTATGGCAGATGTGGCAAGGGACATTTCAAATTTACAAAAACAAAATAGATGAAACGAAAACTGATAGACCTGCCATAGCACTATGGTCAGTACAAATTTTTTTTTTTTAGGAAACCCCGACCTCGGAAGAATTGAAATCGAAAAGAAGACTAGATTAAACATGTTACCAACCACTTGCTAATATACGGTTTATTATTTATTAGTTAATTTGGTAAGTCTAATTTTGGTTTGACCCTTCAATCTAATTGGCTGAAAAAACTAACGAAGAAAATGTTTATAAAATTGGCATTTTCAGTGACTTTCCGGAATGAAACTAACTTTAGAGTGTTTCAGGGGTGTTCATAACCTAACCGTTTGATACACTTGCCAATTGCCATACCTGCCAGGACTGGTGAATACCCTAATAGTATTGTACATGTATTGTACATACAGCAAATTATAACATATCCAAATATACATGTAAATTAGGATGGACTTATTTTGTATGAAATTTTTAAGGTCATACTCTCACCCTCTTATAAATTTTGTTTCGTTACCCTTAATACATAACAGAAAAAAAGTTTAAGAATATGTGTTTTAGGCGGTGCGCATTGGCTTTAAAGTTTATTACGCATATTTTATGTTTTATGTTTATCATATTTTATGCCGTAGACTTGATTTTACACTTTGACAGTAATAGGGTCTTCCCACAGAGCTCCATCCACCGTCTACCATCCGTTGAACGGATGGTCCGTAAGGTTTTGCCGTTCCGAAAATTTCCCAGTTAGTCCGCCATCCAATTTTAACGGACTTTGACGGGCTCTTTTATGCGATAGTTAGGCGATGTTTTTTCGGTGCAACTCTGAATTCTTCCTCTTGACTGTGAAAAATGGAACGTTGACTACGAGAACAAATCAAATCAATGGCGGGAAAAAATTAAATATTCATTGTTTTTTGGCTATTGTTGAATTATTTGTAGTTTGTTATGAGCGGAAAAGCATTCGCCAACAAGTTGCTATGTGTGGGCCAAAATTTAAGCTGTTCTGCAAACGAAAACATCAATGTTTGCAGCGAAGTCTCAGAATATGTTCTGCAATTCGTAAATACTAACAAATATTAATTAAAAGTGTACTATGAACTCCTATAAAGCTCCAAAGTTGATATAAATTACCAGAACAGCACAAATTTGGTTTTGTTTACAAATTTTACACATTAATATTGGCTAGACAGAGGCGTAGTAAGAGCGTGGTGTGGGGTACGGGAGGTTAGGCTCTCCCCCAGTCAGTAATATGTATGCATACTCGTTATAGAATGTGTTATAAAAGCTCAGATATGTTTTAAAATATTATTATATGCTTTTTATTATATTATTCTACAATAAGTTTAGGAAAACGCAGTTTTGCCGAGTTAAAATCCCCCTTCGTCAATGTTGAGGTGAGCAACTGCTCTTAAGTCAGCTGTTATCGGATGGTAGATGGTGGATGGAGTTCTGTGGATGTGCGTCAAAATAGCGTCGGCCACTTAGCAACGAAAGTGGAACAGTGGAATTTGAAACACTGGGGCTATTTTTGTTTTTGAATTTTCTCGCTATTTGGGGACCGAATCAAAAAATGTTTGATGCAAAATTGTTAAGAATTAAATTATCTATCGATCTAGATAGCTGGGTGGCAAATCCGAGGTCTACAAGTGGTTCAAAAATGCACTCGAAAAATCGGGTATCCACCATTTGTTTAACTGCTCCCCTCACAGAGGTTGTGCCAATATGCACGCTAAACCAGGTTATTAAGCGTTAATTCAAGCTCCTTGTCTGAAAGTTTCATCAAAATCAAACCCACAGACTTTGAGTAAAACGCCTAACAGTGAACCAACCTCGGATTTTCCCCATACAAAAAAGGGGGCCAACATTTAGTTTGTCTGCAGCTCCACTCATAGAGGTTGTGCCAACATGCACGGTACATGGGCAGATTGGGGATGCTCGTAAGAACGTTTTGTGAAAATTTCATGAAAATTAAACCCACAGTTTTCGAGAAAATTGATTTACAGTGTGGGGGTTAAATAGTCAAATTTGGAAATTGGCCGTTTCCCGCTGACGGCGCCACCGAGAACCCATACAGCCATGACATCAACCATGTAAATACCCATACATTTTCTATGCAAACTTTAAGTAATTAATACAGCTCTCACAGAGGTTGTGCCAACTTGCACGGTATCGCATTCGAAGGGGCATAATTATAGCTGTTTTGTGAATTCATTTCGGGCAAATCAAACCCACAGATTTCGAGAAAATCAAGTCTTTTCAATTATGGCTTTTCTCACGCGGTCACACTGACCAGCCAGCTAGACAGCGTGTTCCCATGACATAAACCATCAATCTATGAATATTTTCCATGCAAACTTTAAGTAATTAATACAGCTCTCACAGAGGTTGTGCCAACTTGCACGGTATATTAACAGAAGGGGCATAATTTTAAGTAATTTCTGAATTAATTTCAGGCAAATCAAACCCACAGATTTCGAAAAATCAAGTCATTTCAATTATGGCTTTTTCCACGCGGTCACACTGAGCAGCCGGCTAGACAGCGTGTTCCCATGACATAAACCATCAATCTATGAACATTTTCTATGCAAACTTTAAGTAATTAATACAGCTCTCACAGAGGTTGTGCCAACTTGCACGGTATATTAACAGAAAGGGCATGTTTTTAAGTAATTTCTGCATTAATTACAGCGAAATCAAACCCACAGATTTCGAGAAAATCAAGTCTTTTCAATTATGGCTTTTTTTCACGCGGTCACACTGTCCAACAAGCGAGACAGCGTGCGGAGCCATGACATAAACCAAAATCTATATCGATATATCGGCAAGTACGACCTACAACACTAAATTTAACCAACTGGCCACTTTTTGGCGCCTAATATCGAAAATAAATATATTTTTATATATTAATAATATTTAATATATTAAATATATTTTTATAATAAATATATTTTTTATTAAAATTTTGTAGCTTCACTTCGTTTTACTTCTTCTTCTAACAAGCTTCTTCGAAAGTAACGGGGATAGCGGCTTTCTGCAGTATGGCAACTCCACAACCGCTCCAAAACAAATTATTACATTTTTCCAAAATCAGTAAACTGTTAATTTCTACCAAGCCACTGGATCGATTTGGATGAATTATACATTAAAATAATCAGGAGGGCAAGTCCAATTATGGAGTGCATACATATTAATTAAAAATTCTATATAAAAATATATTTATTTTCGATATTAGGCGCCAAAAAGTGGCCAGTTGGTTAAATTTAGTGTTGTAGGTCGTACTTGCCGATATATCGATATAGATTTTGGTTTATGTCATGGCTCCGCACGCTGTCTCGCTTGTTGGACAGTGTGACCGCGTGAAAAAAAGCCATAATTGAAAAGACTTGATTTTCTCGAAATCTGTGGGTTTGATTTCGCTGTAATTAATGCAGAAATTACTTAAAAACATGCCCTTTCTGTTAATATACCGTGCAAGTTGGCACAACCTCTGTGAGAGCTGTATTAATTACTTAAAGTTTGCATAGAAAATGTTCATAGATTGATGGTTTATGTCATGGGAACACGCTGTCTAGCCGGCTGCTCAGTGTGACCGCGTGGAAAAAGCCATAATTGAAATGACTTGATTTTTCGAAATCTGTGGGTTTGATTTGCCTGAAATTAATTCAGAAATTACTTAAAATTATGCCCCTTCTATTAATATACCGTGCAAGTTGGCACAACCTCTGTTAGAGCTGTATTAATTACTTAAAGTTTGCATGGAAAATATTCATAGATTGATGGTTTATGTCATGGGAACACGCTGTCTAGCTGGCTGGTCAGTGTGACCGCGTGAGAAAAGCCATAATTGAAAAGACTTGATTTTCTCGAAATCTGTGGGTTTGATTTGCCCGAAATGAATTCACAAAACAGCTATAATTATGCCCCTTCGAATGCGATACCGTGCAAGTTGGCACAACCTCTGTGAGAGCTGTATTAATTACTTAAAGTTTGCATAGAAAATGTATGGGTATTTACATGGTTGATGTCATGGCTGTATGGGTTCTCGGTGGCGCCGTCAGCGGGAAACGGCCAATTTCAAAATTTGACTATTTAACCCCCGCTCTGTAAATCAATTTTCTCGAAAACTGTGGGTTTAATTTTCATGAAATTTTCACAAAACGTTCTTACGAGCATCCCCAATCTGCCCATGTACCGTGCATGTTGGCACAACCTCTATGAGTGGAGCTGCAGACAAACTAAATGTTGGCCCCCTTTTTTGTATGGGGAAAATCCGAGGTTGGTTCACTGTTAGGCGTTTTACTCAAAGTCTGTGGGTTTGATTTTGATGAAACTTTCAGACAAGGAGCTTGAATTAACGCTTAATAACCTGGTTTAGCGTGCATATTGGCAAAACCTCTGTGAGGGGAGCAGTTAAACAAATGGTGGATACCCGATTTTTCGAGTGCATTTTTGAACCACTTGTAGACCTCGGATTTGCCACCCAGCTATCTAGATCGATAGATAATTTAATTCTTAACAATTTTGCATCAAACATTTTTTGATTCGGTCCCCAAATAGCGAGAAAATTCAAAAACAAAAATAGCCCCAGTGTTTCAAATTCCACTGTTCCACTTTCGTTGCTAAATGGCCGTATGTATGGGAAGAGGCTATAAGTTAAAGCCTATTCACATTAGGCAACATTTACCGTTTACCGTCTCATAGCCTCTTCCCATACAGTCCATCCGTGTGAAACGGTTGGGATTTTTGACGAATGTGAACCACGTGTTCCCACAGAACTCCATCCACCATCTACCATCCGATAACAGCTGACTTAAGAGCAGTTGCTCAACTCAACATTGACGAAGGGGGATTTTAACTCGTCAAAACTGGCGTAAAATTGCGTTTTCCTAAACTTATTGTACAATAATATAATCGGTTACAAAATGTCTTAAATCTGTTGTGGAAATGTAAATTAAATATTCTTGTAGCAAAAGGATATAAGTATTATCTTAATTGTTTGGATATACATATTTCGGGCGTGTGTGTGTACAATGTATATATTTACATACATGCCTTTGAGCGAAGGGAGACCGAATGTAAGCAGGTCAGAGCATGTCTATTTGAAGAAGAAGAAGTTTTTCTTTGAGAAAACGTCGGACAAGAGAGCGAGAGAGAGCATCAAAGGATGGAAGGATTGAAAATTCGCTTTCAGATAGGGTGAACCGCGTACGTGCTTACATATTTACACGCCTAAGTATGTCAAAAAATTACAAAATATTTTTTCTTATGTATATGTACTTCCCTTTGTTGCACATTCATATTTGCCACTACAGAAATCGATTGCAAATGCTCCCACTGCACTATTGGGAAAAAGTCATTTTTTTTGGCATAAACGCAAAAAATAAAAGTTACTTATTTAAAAAACAAATATTTTTTTAATACTAAAATAGTTAAACTTATTAAAATAATTTTTAAAAAAATTTTACGCGCCACCGATAATTTGTTGTAGCCGATCAAAGTCTATCGATTAACGTGCTCATCTCGAAGAAAAAACGCGCTAGTTTTAATACAAAGTTTCCCAACGACGTGCAAAGTGTTTAGAGGGCTAAAAAATAAACAAAAATATGAAAAATTTACGTCAAGGTATGCTTAAATACTTCTCAAAACAAATTGTGTTGTAACTGTTTGCATTGTCCAGTTATTTAATGTCTTGTGTATGTCTATTTTAGCCGAAAACTAACAAAGGTGTTTGTGTTCTGTTAAGCTTTAGTTAAAAATCTACGCTGATCGACGCAAGGTTGTTATAGAAATGTATTAACAAAATAATAAAGAAAAAAGTGCTATCATTGCTTTTTGCCCGTTTTTGCCCCTTTAAAAAAAAAACACCTCCAAATTTTTAACTTTTTGGCTTTTTCCTCAGAGACTTAAGGTGGAGGATAATAAATTTTTTTTTTCATAACTATCTTATCCTATCTTATATTTGTTTTCTAAATAAATAGGTTTTCTATTAATAAAAAAAAAAGTATTCTGCACTTTTTAAGTTTAGGGTTGACCATAATGGGGAGGTGATGGGTGGGTGGCTGTGGGTGGTGTTTTTACAACCGTAAGGTTTTTTCAAAAAATGGAAAAAACCGAAATTCTATTTGTGCATAAGGAGTATATAGTATAATTTTCAGGGCTCTATCTGTAAAACTAGAGTTTATGCCAAAAAAACGAACTTTTTCCCCACTGTGCACTGTAGGTATTTTAGGGATTCATCTGTCATGTTTCACTCTGAAAAATAAATATAATGCGAGTAGTAAGGTGAAGTTATTATAGAACTCTACACCTATGTACAATGTACCCAAATTGGAAAATATTGGGGACTTGGTTAAGGAGGCTGAATTTCCAAAAAATTTAAATGCAGTTAGTTGCGGCTATGCCATAAGATTATGATCATAATTTTTTTAAACCATTTTAACAACATTTATAAAAGAAAAATGGCAAAAGAAAGAATTAAAAAAAAAACGAGTCGAATTTTGGGGCACCTTGGGATAATTTATTGTTTTAATTTGTACCTCACACCCGTATCCTAATTATTTCAGAATTATGCTGATTTTTCTAGATTTTTATGTCAATCCGCTCTGGTAGGAATTTACCACTGACCCATTTTTTATTCGAAGACTTATATTGGTTTAGAAAACAGGTGGGGGACGCCGTGAATCAAATTGTTTAAACATTTGCATTTGTTTAAACAATATGAGGCACGTGTAATAAAGAGCGTGAGAATCAATTGGTTTGAATATTTAATGTTCTTTTAATATTATCAATGCGATTCGAATTTTAAATCACAAAAATCGGTTACAAAATGTCTTAAATCTGTTGTGGAAATGTAAATTAAATATTCTTTTAGCAAAAGGATATCAGTATTATCTTGATTTTTTGGATATACATTTTTCGTGCGTGTGTGTGTACATAGCAGAGCGAATCATTCTTTATTTTTGTTTTTTACAAATCCAAAGTTTGTAGATAACTCAACATTTGAAAACAAAAGAAAAGATTTTCGATATAATCGATTTTTTAACCGCGCATTTTACTTTTTTTTTGTACTGGTATTTTCATTTTTTCCCCTGCGCGGTCACACTTAAAATGCTACATACACCCATTTACGACTTAATGAAAAGTGCGCCAGCAAAACATACATACATACATATGTGGAGGCCGTGACGTCACGCATAACAAAATTGGAAAATATTGGGGACTTGGTTAAGGAGGCTGAATTTCCAAAAAATTTAAATGCAGTTAGTTGCGGCTATGCCATAAGATTATGATCATAATTTTTTTAAACCATTTTAACAACATTTATAACAGAAAAATGGCAAAAGAAAGAATTTAAAAAAAAACGAATCGAATTTTGGGGCACTTTGGGGTCGTTTATTGTTTTAATTTGTACCTCACACACGTCTCCTAATTATTTCAGAATTATGCTGATTTTTCTAGATTTTTATGTCAATCCGCTCTGGTAGGAATTTACCACTGACCCATTTTTTATTCGAAGACTTTTATATAGTAGTTTAGATAGCAGGAAGACAGGTGGAGGGGGACGCCGTGAATCAAATTGTTTAAACATTTGCATTTGTTTAAACAATATGAGGCACGTGTAATAAAGAGCGTGAGAATCAATTGGTTTGAATATTTAATGTTCTTTTAATATTATCAATGCGATTTGAATTTTAAATCACAAAAATCGGTTACAAAATGTCTTAAATCTGTTGTGGAAATGTAAATTAAATATTCTTTTAGCTAAAGGATATCAGTATTATCTTGATTTTTTGGATATACATATTTCGTGCGTGTGTGTGTACATAGCAGAGCGAATCATTGTTTATTTTTGTTTTTTACAAATCCAAAGTTTGTAGATAACTCAACATTTGAAAACAAATGAAAAGATTTGCGATATAATCGATTTTTTAACCGCGCATTTTAAATTTTTTGTGACTGGTATTTTCATTTTTTCCCTGCGCGGTCACACTTAAAATGCTACATACACACATTTACGACTTAATGCAAAGTGCGCCAGCAGAACATACATACAAACATATGTGGAGGCCGTGACGTCACGCATAACAAAATTGGAAAATATTGGGGACTTGGTTAAGGAGGCTGAATTTCCAAAAAATTTAAATGCAGTTAGTTGCGGCTATGCCATAAGATTATGATCATAATTTTTTTAAACCATTTTAACAACATTTATAACAGAAAAATGGCAAAAGAAAGAATTAAAAAAAAACGAATCGAATTTTGGGGCACTTTGGGGTCGTTTATTGTTTTAATTTGTACCTCACACACGTCTCCTAATTATTTCAGAATTATGCTGATTTTTCTAGATTTTTATGTCAATCCGCTCTGGTAGGAATTTACCACTGACCCATTTTTTATTCGAAGACTTTTATATAGTAGTTTAGATAGTTTAGATAGCAGGAAGACAGGTGGAGGGGGACGCCGTGAATCAAATTGTTTAAACATTTGCATTTGTTTAAACAATATGAGGCACGTGTAATAAAGAGCGTGAGAATCAATTGGTTTGAATATTTAATGTTCTTTTAATATTATCAATGCGATTTGAATTTTAAATGACAAAAATCGGTTACAAAATGTCTTAAATCTGTTGTGGAAATGTAAATTAAATATTCTTTTAGCTAAAGGATATCAGTATTATCTTGATTTTTTGGATATACATATTTCGTGCGTGTGTGTGTACATAGCAGAGCGAATCATTGTTTATTTTTGTTTTTTACAAATCCAAAGTTTGTAGATAACTCAACATTTAAAAACAAATGAAAAGATTTGCGATATAATCGATTTTTTAACCGCGCATTTTAAATTTTTTGTGACTGGTATTTTCATTTTTCCCCTGCGCGGTCACACTTAAAATGCTACATACACACATTTACGACTTAATGCAACCCAGCAGGAAAGTGAGAAGTTGGTTTTTGTGTTCTTGAAATCCTGTTCCTTTTTGCAGGCGACGGTGTGGGGATAGATAATTTCTAAGCGTTAAATAGGGGTGGGTTTCTGAGTAGCATCAATATCAGGCCACTTATGCGCTGTGTGATTTCTGTGGCACTACGATTATAATATTTTTAACAAAAAAATCACCAACGTATAATATTCAAAAATCCTATGATTTACCCCAAAACCAAAAGACTTGTTCTCACATTTATTTTAATTTTATTATAATATTAAAATTCGTAGAAAAAATATTAATAATTGTTAATCAAATAAATTAAACTAAATAACTATTATCATAATGTCTATTACTCAAAATTTTTACAAATAATAATAAGAATGAATGTGGGACTCAACAAAATTATAGAGAAAAGCCACGGTAAGACGATTAAAATATTTGATCACATTTATCAAGGAATTACATTAAAATACAAAGAAAACTATTATTGTTTTTTTACATTTCAAAACATTTTCTATGAAATAAAATAATTTGATCGTCAGATCGTGTTGGTAGTATAGATAACATTTGAATTGGCGAAAACTACATATTATACTTATAATATACGTAACCTTTAATGATTACGGTCCCTAAAAAAATATTATTTAAACGAAATATTTCTTCGCGGGCAAAGTGTGACCTTAAGTTACAACGAAAATATGACCAATTTTATCTTTCTTTGGAATGTTGGTATTATCAATAATATGATGCACGGTCACATCAGTTTCATTTCGTGAAATTAAAAGTGAAAATAGTTGAATTTAATCTAAAAAACAAGAAAAAGGTGAGTGATAAAGTACATGTTGTGTTTTAATAATCTTTATTTCAGCGCTACAGAGGTTAGTACCGCAGATATTTTCGCCACTAATAAATATAAGCCTCCAGATGCTATCTTTAACACAAATTCTGCATTTCAGTGTTTTTAATCTTCACCAGTAGTAAATGGTGTGCGGTGTTCATTAATGGTACATCAGCACTAATTTAGTTGTTTAACATAATCAAAATATTACATTTATTTCAGACAGCCCGATTGAGACTTCTTGGGAGCAGAACTGTTTCGCCTGTTTTTGTTATAGATATCCGACATAAAACAGCTGATCAGAGGGCAAATGATCGACCATGGCATAATTTCTGGAGAGATCCCCTAATTTTGTACGGAGATGTAATAATGGTAATTACAATTATTCCTGGTCATACATTCATGTATTAATTATTTTTGATATTTTCAGAAGACAGGCTTACAAGTCATGGAAAACCGGGAATGCTTGTGTCACCCCCGTGTATTTTGAAACCAGAGATGGAAGAAATGTAAGGGGGTGAATGAGGTTTAGTCCCTTCCGCTTCTATGGAGAAACCTGATGAAAATATGTTATTTTCCAGTGTTTTTTTCCCAGTGGGAAAGTGCTCCAGCAGAACATACATACATACATATGTGGAGGCCGTGACGTCACACACAACAAAATTGGAAAATATTGGGGACTTGGTTAAGGAGGCTGAATTTCCAAAAAATTTAAATGCAGTTAGTTGCGGCTATGCCATAAGATTATGATCATAATTTTTTTAAACCATTTTAACAACATTTATAACAGAGAAATGGCAAAAGAAAGAATTAAAAAAAAAACGAATCGAATTTTGGGGCACTTTGGGGTTGTTTATTGTTTTAATTTGTACCTCACACACATCTCCTAATCAGGGACCGAAAATAATGATTATTTATTTTGAGTAAAAAATAAAAATCTCCATTTAATAATTATTTTGTAAGCGAAAAAAAATATCGCTCAGAAATAATTATTATTAATTGAGCAATATTATTTCGCTTAAAATATCACTCAAAGTGCGATTGCAGCCGTGCTGTATGGAATTTTACAACGTTTTAAATGTGTGCTTGTAGGTAGAAGAACGGAGCACACATCGAGCTAATAAAAAAATAAATTTTCTTTGTATAAACCGCTTAAAAAAAACAAAAAAACTTTTTGTATAAAAAAACATTTTCTGTGGGAATCGAACTCGTGTTTACAGCTCGTTGGACCAACACACTAACCCCCAGCCCACATGTCGGGTTGGATCTAAGTGGAATAGTTCATAACATTTTACTATTATATAAATGACATAAAGTCCTAAGGTTGATACAACTTTTTGTATTTCTGCTTACCTCTTTGAAACTAAAAACCGCGTTTTAAAATTTTTATACAATGAAATCACCTTCTTTTATTAACTCGATGTGTGTACTGAGGTTCTACCTGCAAGCACAGATTTAAAGCGTTGTAAAATTCCATACAGCACGGCTGCAATCGCACTTTGAGTGATATTTTCAGCGAAATAATATCGCTCACATAATAATCATTATTTCTGAGCGATATTTTTTTTCGCTTACAAAATAATTATTAAATGGAGATTTTTATTTTTTCACTTATAATGATTACGGTCCCTGTTTATAGCACATTCTATAACGAGTATGCATACATATTACTGACTGGGGGAGAGCCCAACCTCCCGTACCCCACACTCCGCTCTTACTACGCCTCTGTCTAGCCAATATTAATGTGAAAAATTTGTAAACAAAACCAAATTTGTGCTGTTTTGGTCATTTATAGCAACTTTGGAGCTTTATAGGAGTACATAGTACACTTTTAATTAATATTTGTTAGTATTTACGAATTGCAGAACATATTCTGAGACTTCGCTGCAAACATTGATGTTTTCGTTTGCAGAACAGCTTAAATTTTGGCCCACACATAGCAACTTGTTGGCGAATGCTTTTCCGCTCATAACAAACTACAAATAATTCAACAATAGCCAAAAAACAATGAACTTGAGCATTATTTAATTTTTTCCCGCCATTGATTTGATTTGTTCTCATAGTCAACGTTCCATTTTTCACAGTCAAGAGGAAGAATTCAGAGTTGCACCGAGAAAACATCGCCTAACTATCGCATAAAAGAGCCCGTCAAAGTCCGTCAAAATTGGATGGCGGACTAACTGGGAAATTTTCGGAACGTCAAAACCTTACGGACCATCCGTTCAACGGATGGTAGATGGTGGATGGAGCTCTGTGGGAAGACCTTATCAGACGGTCATACAAATTTGACAACATATTCCACCGTCAACCCTTTGATGTTCCTATCCCATCTGTTTCACCTAGTATTTTTAGTATATATTGTACCAAACACAATAAAAAAATAAAAAATTCCAAAACGAAAAGACTTAAATGTCAACGAAAATGAAATTTCAAATAAAAATTCCAGGCGGTGAAGCAGGTAAATTTTAGTAGAACTTTTTAAAACAGTTATAGGAGATCTTCCCCTACATTGCAGTTTCGAAGAGTACATCGACCCCCACTGAGTGGAGCCTGGAAATGGAAAGTGTCATAAAGTTTTAACACCAAAACCCCCCTGCATACGCCCCAATGTCATGTACAGCAGTGCGGACAAAGTTGCATATCACCATTGGGAGTCGCGAGAAATGCTCTCTTTAATGACAGAATGTCGCATTTCAAGATGGATTATGAAATATAAATGTTAAAAAATTGTCAAAGCCATTGACAAATTTTATATATACAATATATATATATATATTTTAACAAACAAATGATTCATGTCCACATTGTCCATTACATTGTCGAACTGTAAGATTTCTGCAAATAAAATTTCCACATTCAATTTTTAAGGCTTCTGGGGGCCAAATTGAACAATATTTAATGCAAAATTGTTTAGAATATTAATATCTATCGATCTAGATATGTTGCAAGCCTATCCGACTTCTAGAAGTATATTTAAAATTTAATCAAAAAATCGTGACCCCACAATTTTCTTTATTGCTCCCCTCACAGAGGTTGTATCAATAAGCACGGTAAACATGATTATTGGGCGTTAGTTCAAACTTCATTTCAAAAAGTATCATTAAGCTAAAGCCGTCAGTTTTTGAGAAAATCGCCTAAAGTCCGAGGTTTTTCCCAATACAAAAAAGGCAAATATTAAATTGCACAGGGCTCCACTCTCAGACGTTGTACCAACATGCACGGTATATTGGCAGATTGAGGATCGCCTAAAGCAAGTTCAGTGAAAAAATCACAAAGATAAAGCCGTCAGTTTTTGAGAAAATGAAGTGCCGCGAAATTCAAGTTTGAACCAGTAAGTTCCAAGACATGAACTACACTAACCATATGGGAAACAATTCTGTTTCGACGCTAACTTTATTTGTAATTAATTAGACTTTCACGGACATTGTACCAACATGCACGGTACATAAGTGGAAAGGAAATTAATTTTACTAATTAACGAATGTGGTACGGTTAACGAAAAGCCGTCAGTTTTTGCGGAAAACGAATAGCGCGTTGTCGGCATCTCATTTTGTCCAAATTTGGAACCGGAACCATTTTTTTTTTCAATTACACTAAGAGAAATATCGCATTTTTTTGAATTTTATTTAAAACTGCATTTTTGCTTACTTCGTTTATCTCAAAATAAAAATATTTGATCAAAAGTCACAACAAACAAACACTTTCATATAACGGGGAATTGTAAATAGTGCTGCCAGATTGTTTTGTAAGTTCCGCGATATAACAAGGGCTGCATAGTAAAAACTGCGAATTTCGGCAATTAAGAGTAAAATAGAGGATATCTCGGGAACGGCTGAACCGATTTTGATAAAATAGTCGTCAAAATGATCAGCTACGATAGAGCGTTAGTGGGCGAGATATTACAAAGATTATAGCTTAGTTGAATATATAAATTTAAAATGGCTAGTGCTCTGTAGCGCCAAATATCGTTTTTTTTTTTCGATATGCATAACAAATGTTTATTGGAGAGTGTTACGTGAAACTCAATTCACTTTCACCCATGAAAAAAAATTAACAAAAAGTAGTGAATATCGAATGACTATCGATGTATTAGAATTCAGAGTTGCACCGAGAAAACATCGCCTAACTATCGCATAAAAGAGCCCGTCAAAGTCCGTCAAAATTGGATGGAGGACTATCTGGGAAATTTTCGGAACGGCAAAACCTTACGGACCATCCGTTCAACGGATGCACTTAGTGTCTACACTAAGTGCAGAAATATAAACATGATGCACCCGATGGTCATTGGCGGCATTTGCCCACACAGCTTAAGGTTTGTCAAATATCTCGAAAACTGACGATAATAATTTAATGAGACTTTTACTGTAGTTAGCTAATTTAATTTCTGATTTTTTGGGATACCGTGCAATGTGGAGCACGCTCTGTGAACGGAGCAATAATTCATTTTAAGTTAGCGTCGAAAACAGAAGGCACCCGATGGCCATTGGGGGTATTTTCCCATACAGCCAAACATTTTGGCGAATATCTCGAAAACTGACGATAATAATTTAATGAGACTTTTACTGTAGTTAGCTAATTTAATTTCTGATTTTTTGGGATACCGTGCAATGTGGAGCACGCTCTGTGAACGGAGCAATAATTCATTTTAAGTTAGCGTCGAAAACAGAAGGCACCCGATGGCCATTGGGGGTATTTTCCCATACAGCCAAACATTTTGGCGAATATCTCGAAAACTGACGATAATAATTTAATGAGACTTTTACTGTAGTTAGCTAATTTAATTTCTGATTTTGTGGGATACCCGTAATAATAGTGAGAACACTATATTGTGTCTAAGTACAAATACTGTATAAATACAAATAATACTAGTCTACTATGTACAAATACGAAACGGTTGGTCACACTGTGGCGTACACCCCTTCCGGTCAAGACAATAAAGGCGTGAAGACGTACAATATTTTAAGTCTTATTTAATAGGCCCGATCAGGCTTGTTACAATACCGTGCAATGTGGAGCCCGCTCTGTGAAAGGAGCAATAATTAATTTTAAGTTAGCGTCGAAAATAGCAAGCACCCGATGGCCATTCCCCATGCCGCTGAACTGTTGGACAAATATCTCGAAAACTGACGATAATAATTGTTTGAAACTTTTACTATAATTAGTTAATTTAATTTCTGATTTTTTGGGATACCGTGCAACATGGAGCACGCTCTGTAAGAGGAAAAATAATTCATTTTAAGTTAGCGTCGATATTGAATTTGCAAGTCGGTTGTAGTGTCGGATACTGCGGTTCATGTCATAGCTGGTCATGGTTCTTGTACTGGAGTTGGCGGTATTCTAATATCCGTTTAAAATTCAAACACTGTTAATCGATTTTCGCGAAAACTGACGATAATTTTTTAATGAAATTTTCCAGGAACATTACTTAATTAACCCCCCGTCATCCTATAAAATCGGAATTGTGGAGCACGCTCTGAGAAAAAAGTTATGGATAAATTGATTTTTAAGGAAAAGTCCTCTGTTAATTGATTTTCTCAAAAACTGACGATAATTTTTTTATGCAATTTTCCTCATATGTCCTTCAAAAGACGACCTTTAAGCTAAGCTAGCGCGCATTGTGAAGCACGCTCTGCGAGTGGAGATATTCCCCAAAATGTCGGGACCTCCTTTTTTGAATGCATTTTTTTCATACTTCCGACCATCGACCAGACTCGGCAATTACCTAGATCGAAAGATAATTTCATTCTAAACAATTCTGCATTTAAAATCAAAAAATAAAAATTGGCCCCATGTTCCAGATTCCACCGTTCCGCTATCGCCGCTAAAGTCACCGACGCTAACTTGACGCACATTATAAATATTGCTGAGCAACACGGTATTTCTTAGTATTTTTAGGAAACCCCGACCTCGGGAAATTTGAAATCGAAAAGAAAACTAGATTAAACATGCTAATATAGGATTAATTATTTATTAGTTAATTTGGTAAGTCTAATATTGGTTTGACACTTCAATCTAATTGGCGGAAAAAAAAGTAAGTGCATATAAAGAAGAAAAGTTTTATAAAATTACCACTTTCAGTGACTTTCCGGAATAAAACTAACTTTAGAGTGTTTCAGGGGTGTTTATAACCTAACCGTTTGCGACATTTGATACAGTTGCCATTTGCCATACCTGCCAGGACTGGTGAATACCCTAATTATTTCTCCGAATTGTATTTTAGCATTAAATTGATTGAATTAAATTGAATTGGTAATTATGAAACCTTTAATAAAGCCTTTAAATTTGTTTTCTAATAATTCTCGAATTATTTTAAAACTACATCCAATAAAAAAGACTTTTGACACAGTTTTATCCGGATAAAATCGAACGGACGGACAATAGGACATGCCTCGATCGACTCCGCTGTTCTTAACTGATTTGCAAACATCTGACTGAAATTATAATACCCTCTTCACAGGTATATTAATAAGAGTTGATCAAACAGAACCGGTTTCCGGTTTGTTTCCTAAAGGTTCCAAATTTGATATCGGCGTTTCCGTTTCTAAAACGTCTTCGTCACACCGTGGTCGTTTTGTTTATATTTTTGTGTTCTTTATGCGTTTTCCAGTTATTATTTTTCCTCTAGCATCGCAATCTTGTAACATTGTAGTAACAATTTCATCCGGTCTGAAATGTGTCTTTTTTTCGAAAAACCCTCGTTTTCATCTGATTGTTTTCGGACTCCGACAACGCACTACTCGCCGGAACTCTCCCGAAACCGAAGGTGTCCCTCATTACAGATGTAATGAGGGGAAGGCTTTTACAATCAGCGATGAGTTTTTTGGCCAATTCGGGAAAGTAATAAGCGTTTGCTTCCGAGCCTTGCGAACTGACTCCGTCAAGAACCTTCTTATTAATTTCGATGGCCCAAACGAAATAGCTGTTGATAATTTTACTATCCTTCTTTGGGCAGACAAAGAACAGCTTCACCATGCCATTGAACTCCCTGTCAAACTCTTGTGAAAAAAATTCAAGAAATAAAAACGTCAATACTTTACACGAGAGCTATTTCACCTAATGCAATTTCTGTGTTTGTTCCTGTAGCTTTAAGCCTAGTACTCAGTTCGGCTAAGAGTTTTACTAGTCGAAAAATATTAATCTTTTAGTTGTGGCCGAAGTTTTCGGAGTTCATCCGCAATGCATGTAGCATGGTCTTACTGGGTTTGTTGACAAACAGCAAACATCAACTGGCGCCAATTTTAAAATATTACAAAATGTTGAGCCGACCTGGGTTGCAAGATTTAAATTTGCTGATGGCATGGCGATATGTATTGCCGCAACTCCTACAAGCAGTTTTCCATTGGTTTTTGGGGCTTTCTTTCCATTTATAACTTGTTATTTTTTTTTTTTTTTTGGTTTTAAACCATCTGACCGATGATTTTTTTCTTTTGGTCGCGACAACACTGCCGCATTGACCAGATACTGGTGGTTTGAGAGCGTGTATCGGGTACGCTCACGTTGATACGGCCACTCTGACGATGTGAAAACGCCTTGTTGTTGGAAACGACAGTCTGGGGTAGTTGTCTAGGTTGACATTCTACCCTTGTAGACAATATTTTGTTTATTTGCTGCAATACTTTGATTTTTGTTTTCTTTTAGTTTGTTTTTTGTTTTGCTTTGGTTAATTTTTTGTTTTTTTGTTTTTCTTATATCTTTATTTTTTTTTAATGAGTTTTTTCGTTTGTTTTTCTCTTTTTTTTTTTTCCTTTTTAATCATTGTTTTTATTTCTTTTTCTCTTTCTCTTTTTTTTTTTTCGTAGAAAACCACAGAAGGTGGTTTTCAGCAAGACTTCCTGTTATTTGAGCTCGGCAGGTTGGTTTATTGGCCAACTGCCGAATTAAAATGCCTAAACAACAGGAAAATTATAAACTACGGTGATTGATAAAAGGAAACCTAGAAATTTAAATTGGCATTGTTTATAAAAATTACCAACTCCCTCATGTGGAGTGGTTCTTTAACTTGAAAAAATTGATTCAAGTTGCTGTAATATTTAAAAATTTTAAATTTTTTTCGGAGTGTGGTAAATTTTGGGCAGTCAAAGATTAGATGCTCCGCATATTCAGGAACATTACAGATCTCACACAAATTAGAGTCTATCGCTTTTATCCTGTGTAAGAAGGTTTTGTCATGTGTATGTCCTGTCATTAGTCTGTTTATTACTTTTAATCCTTTTGCTTTCCATTTTAAATCATGGTGCCAAGGTTTCTTTGGTATTTCAGGAAAGACGTTTATAAGATTTGTTCCTTTGTTTGTGCATTTTATCTTGTAATCCTCGTTCCATTGTTCCTCTATTTTCTTTTTAATTTCCCTCAGAGCTTCTTTGGTACTTAGTTTTATATCTACCACGTCTCCTTCCCTAACAGCTAACTTAGCTAGCCTATCAGTCTTTTCGTTTAACGGAATACCCTTGTGTCCTGGTATATAACTTGTTATTGGCACACCGCTTCTGCACAAACTAGAGCTGGCAAACTATCGATGGCACTATCGATAATATCGATGGTTAGCAGCCAGCTTGCTCCATCGATGTTTTGAAAACCATCACGATATTATCGCCGTCATATACCCACCACTACTTTTTTTGTGTTTTCGCTACAAATTGTAATATATGTATTATAATATTTATATTAAGCATTCAGTTTCTTTATAAAGTTTTCTACTTATTTTTTTATAATTTTCAAATGTTTTACAGAGCAATGAAAGTGACCATCCAGCTTTGGCAAATTGGTCAAAAAGGCGTTGTGTGTCCCTGCGACTTCAACGGAGTCTGAGAGAATTTTTTCATAGGCAGGACAAATAATTTCCGAGCGTCTCAAGGCAACTTAGTTGACAAGCTGCTTTTCATCAATCAATGTTGGTGGATTAGCGAATTTAACGTTTAAATTTAAGGTTGATCTCAAGTCTAGCGGCTGGATTGCAACGTTTTTATGTTTTTTTAAAATATTTTTTTTTATTTTTGTTTTAATTTTAAAATTACTAAGTTTGACAGAAGAAGAAATAAATGGAAAAATAAATAACACACAAAAAACTAAAATTATAAATGAATTACAATTTTAATCGAATTTATAAAGAATGCCCTTATTATTTTAGCTTTTTCATAAAGGAATCGTCACTATATTACAAAATTTGTTTAATTCGATATTATCGCGATAGTATCGATGGTTTCCGAAAAAAACCTCGAAAACATCGATAGGGTCAATATCGATGTTTTGCCAGCTCTAGCACAAACACAGCCACAGATTAAATTTTCTATTCTTTGGGCCGCGGCTAAAGGCGTTCATCGGAATTCATTCGCTAAATCTGGTATTTTTTTGGTATTTCCTTACCATTTCCTTAGCTCAACTGAGTACCGCGGTGGGAAAAAGTCCCAGCTAAAGGCGTTAGCTACCTATTTGCCTCTCGCTTACTCCTATGGTTAGCTAGCAGTTTTCGTCGTACTGAGTACTAGGCTTTACGATGAAAAGTTTGAACTGCCTTTAAACACTCCCATCCGATTGCCATTTTCCATCACTTCGGATGATTCGACTTGGCAGATATACAACAAAGCAAGAGATGCCAATTAGAGCCCTGCATGGGTATACAAAATGGGTTATTTGGGTACCCAAACCAAATTTCAGGTCAAGTAGGTCAGGCTTTATTTTAAAATATTACCTACCCAACCTGACCCCAAAATTTTCAGGTCGTTTGGGTTTGGGTAAAATTTTACCCATTTACCCAAATACCCAAACCCAAACGACCCAAGTCAAATGGGTTTCAAGTAGATCAGTTCGGGTTTAAGGTTACCCAAATAACTTTTATAAAAAATCAATTTTTAAATAAGACCATGATCAGAGTTTTCACAGGTCATCGATCCGTCGCGAATTCTTAAGGCCAAGATGGTTATTTGTGTATAATATTTAAAATTAAAGGATACGATATATTGAAATTTGTTCCAAATTCTTCCGCCCATGCGAATTCGTGTGGTCTTTAAATATTACAAATGTATGATCCACAAAAACATATTCTCTTGTTCTAAAGAATTCGCGGTTTTTGAAAAATCAATATAGAATATATCATTAGGATTCTTTAGTTAAATTATGTATGATCCAGACAAAGAAATCCTCTTGTTCCTAAGAATTTGCGGGTTGGAAAAATTAATATAAAATCTTTAGAAGTTCTTAATATTAATCGATTGTTTCAAAAACCGCGAATTCTTAGGAACGAGAGGATTTATTTGTGTGGATCTTACATAGCTTAACTAAAGAAGCCTAATGATATATTCTATATCGATTTTTCAAAGACCGCGAATTCTTAGGAACAAGAGGATTTATTTGTGTGGATCATACATAACTTAACTAAAGAAACCTAATGATATATTCTATATTGGTTTTTCAAAAAGCGCGAATTCTTTAATACATCTGTAATCTGTAATATTTATAAACCATAAGAATTCGCATGGGCGGAAGAAGTTAAAACAAATGTCGATATATCGTATCCTTTAATTTTAAATATTATACACAAATAACCATCTTGGCCTTAAGAATTCGTGACGGGTCTATCACCTGTGAAAATTCGGATCACGGTCTTATTTAAAAATTGATTTTTTTATAGAAGTTATTTGGGTAACCTTAAACCTGAACTGATCTACTTGAAACCCATTTGACTTGGGTCGTTTGGGTTTCTGTATTTGGGTTTTGGTAAAAATTGACTCATTTACCCAAATACCCAAACCCAAACGACCCAAGTCAAATGGGTTTCAAGTAGGTCGGTTGGGTATAAGGTTTGACAAACAAGTCAGGTTACTTGTGCAGGGCTCTAATGCCAATCATGTAAATTCTTTTCACAATTGGAAGGTTTTTAGAAAGAAGATCCGCGTATTTTTTCATTGCGTGAGCATAGTCAATACGAACTTAGCATTCCATCTTCTATTCATTAAAGCATGCATTTTCGTATTCCGTGAAACTTTTATATCGAGTGAATGCATTACTGACCGCAATTTGTAGGGCTTTCGCGTCGTCTGTGACTACTTCTTTTGGATATGGTGCACCCACGACTTGCACCCAGTGTTGAAACCATATGCCTATACTAAAGGCTGTATGTGACTCGGAGAGCATTTGATGAACAGACATTTGTCCGTTAGCAGTATGTATCACCAAACTATAGAAAATTAATTAAAAGTCGCTTAACGTCTTTTAAAAAACAGAACAATATTATACACTACCAGTGGCTCGAACTATTTTTATGCTTAATCCTGTGGCATCAAGTGATTTTTTTGGAAATTTCTCGTCTTCGCAGTAGTCTTTGTAGACATGAAGTTGTCCCACGGAAGAAAATATATAGCTGAACGGGTACGTCGAGATGATATGAATAGAATTCCGCAATGATCCGCTTTTTAATTTATGAAGAGCAACCAAAGGATCTTTATCCACGCGTGTAGTCTGCAGATATTCAGTTTTAGCGTCCCTTAAGGCTCGTTGCGAGTAGCATGAAGGCGGGATTTTCTCTCCGTCAATCATTAGACCGTTTGCAAGCTGAGCTTCCATGACAGATGGATATATGTTTGCATCGTGCATGTGTTTCCCAAGCTTAATTCGCTCAGGGTTTCGCAAAGGTCTTTTTCCACATTCACCCTTACATTTTGGCCATTGTATGGTGCACGTAACTACAATTATTTCGTTGCAGAAATTGGTCACGGTTCCTTCTAAAAGCGCTCCACAATCGCAACTTCCTGTAACGTAAATAACACACTCGACATAAAATGTATTGTAATTTGGTTTTAAAATTTTAGCTAGACCCTTCTTAAAGATTTTCGTTTTCCAAATACAAATTTTTTTTTTAATTCTAATACATCAAAACAGGTGACAGGATTATCAGGAAATAAGTTTTAAAGCTATCGCGATCATTTCCTAAAAGTCTTCTTTCTATTGCAAGGGAGCCGGATCGGACCACTATTTCTTATGGTTCCCATAGGAACAAACGGATAAAAAATACTAAAAAACATAGCTTTGTTCGAAGTGGGCCTTTGATTTTTGACAATTTAAAAACAAAATGTAAAATAAAGCAAAAATACATCTGATATATTTTAGCTGCAAGGGTATATTAACTTCGGATTGTCGAAGTTAACTTCCTTTCTTGTTTCTGGCATTGTTTCTGATATCTATTGCTTGAAATGGAGTTTAAAAAAGATAAAATAAGAATGTTTTTCGAGAAAAATAAATAATAATACAAAATTTGAACTAATATTGCGTTTTTAAATAAGAAAAAAATATAATATTTTAATAAGTGAAAAAACAATTTAAAAAAATCGACCTGAAGGACATCAATTTCAACGATTATATCTTCGAACCCACAATTTTGGAAAATCTATGAACTTTAAGAAAAGTAACTAATTTTTGTATGGTATACCTGACATAGTAGCCGATGTATTGTAGACTCGACCACGAGCAAATTTCCATGCACACTTTATTCTGTGCTCCTCCAGCAACTGTTGTGTTAGCGCACTCTGCCAATCTCCTTTTTTAAAAACATCATATGTTCTAGTTTTAATTGATCTGTCCTTTGAATTTTGCTTGTAAGTTTTATCGCGGCTTATGAGAGATTGAAATTTTTGTTGCGTAAAATGAATTTGATACACCATCGGCTCGACTATTGACCCATCCAAACTGGAAGTAGTGGTGTCGAGCACTGAAACCTACAAAAATTATTAAGTCACAATCTATAAACATGGGATACAAATATTTGATATACGTTTTGCTTTTCCGGCTCTTGGTTCGTTGAAAAACATTTCGTCCTTAATGCAAAAGAGTACAGTGCAAGTCCGGAAGGTGGAGTTTGCTTTTCAATTTTTTTCTTTTGATCAAAGCTGTTGCATATAGTGTCCCACAGACTGCTGTTCTTTGAAACAAGTTTGCCATCACTTAAAAGTTGGTCCTTATGTAGCAGTAACACAGAGATAACATAGTTATCGTCGCAGCGCTTTGGCCTTCCAACTGCTCTTGCTTTTGTTGAGATGGTTTCGTCTGGCGAATCCGGAGATCCTGTTTCATCTATCAAGGCGTTGTCAATCATCTCAATATTCAATGATTATGGTCAATATATAACATTATTATACTGATCACTCAATCAATTTATGTATTATAAACATACCTTAAATACGCCATTCAAAATGCACGGTGATCACATAAGTTGGTTAACGATTCCACAACAAAACTTTCACTGGGGTAAGACACAGTAAGCACCCTTGATCGGTAAAAGGCCGTGTTCTAAGAAAAGTTTCTTACGACATGTTGAGCGCTATTGCTTACCTTTATTTTAGTGTGACCGGATTTTTATGGATGCATTATCTAATTCTTAACGCATAATTCTTACGTCTATGAATTTTGACGGGGTTGGCAGTGCCGACAACTAATGCGTTTATGCGATGCCCAAATCACGCATTAATTTCGAAGTTTTAGCTAATCCTTGTGTTCATAAACACTGTTAAGTGATTTAGGATAAAAAAGACAATAATTTCTCTGATATCCCAGGGACAACGCCGATCATTATATGCCGAAATACGTTGCAAATAATGTTATAAAAATTTTGTTACAAAATGGATGCTTAATTTCGAAAGATAAATATTTGCACTTATCAAAAGTTTTGAATCCATTACAAACCAAAAATTGGTTTGCCTGTAAAACTATTCCTAAGTTGGCAAAATACAAAATTTTTCAAATTTTCCAACTCTGTGGTTCTTTTTCTCGAACATTGGATCTTAAGTATTTCTTTAAACTGCAAGGATACTAACTTGCTACATTATTATACTGATCAGTCAATCAATCTATGTCTAATAAACATAACTTAAAGACGCCATTCAAAATGCACGGTGATCACATAAGTTGGTTAAGGATTCCACAACAAAACATTCTCTGGAGTAAGACATAGTAAGCACCCTTGATCGGTAAAAGGCCGTGTTTTAAGAAAAGGTTCTTACGACATTTAGAGCGTTATTTCTTACCTTTTTTTTCAGTGTGACCGGGTTTTTATGGATGCATAATTTAATTTTTAACGCATAATTCTTACGTCTATGAATTTTGACGGGGTTGGCAGTGCCGACAATTAATGCGTTTATGCGATGCCCAAATCACGCATTAATTTCGAAGTTTTAGCTAATCCTTGTGTTCATAAACACTGTTAAGTGATTTCGGATAAAAAAGATAATAATTTCTCTGATATCCCAGGGACAACGCCGATCATTATATGCCGAAATACGTTGCAAATAATGTTATAAAAATTTTGTTACAAAATGGATGCTTAATTTCGAAAGATAAATATTTGCACTTATCAAAAGTTTTGAATCCATTACAAACCAAAAATCGGTTTGCCTGTAAAACTTTTTCAAAGTTGGCAAAATACAATATTTTTCCAATTTTCCAACTTTGTGGTCCTTTTTTCTCGAACATTGAATCTTAAGTATTTCAATATTTCAATATTTAATCAAACAAAAACACCTAACGATGCTAAAAACTAACATACATATTACTTTTTAACGGATTGTCCGGTTGGGACAATACTAGACCCGTTTAACGCGTATTTTAATAAAGAAAAAAATTAAATTTAAATATAAATGCGTTTCTTCTTTAACCGTAATTTATCCTAATCCCATAGACTTCTGAAAAAATCTTAGTACCAAAATAACAGTACCTTTCGATTACATTTGTAATCCCTACCAATAACTACTAGTATTACAATTTTTAACTTTTCGTCTATAAATACGTAGGATCCATTTTTTGCGTACACTATCTGGGTCGACTCGATCACGACGTGAAATACCGAACAGCTAGTTTTTAATAATTTTTTAATAAAATTACTAAATATTTTTAAATTATTTTCGAGTATGCAGATCTAAAGGGCCGTTAGTCCCAAAAAGTTGAGGCCGAATATTGACAACTCGGGTTTACATTCTAGGAGATATGCATAGTTTTGTAATATGACTCAAAGTCATCACAAATCATTAGTTTGTACCAAAAATGTTTTTCAGGGAAGTCACCTGTTATTTAATTTCCAATTGCTGAAGAATCGATCAAGATAGTGTCATGTAACTATATGTACACTTGATTCAAAGACATTAAAATTATTCGAAAAACGAATTTAATGCAAGCATTTGTAATACTTACAGTGTAATTCAACTAAAGAGTGCAGAAGTTTTGTTTGTGTAATAAAAATTGCATCTTTAACAATAGACTTTCCCACGAATACAATATGCCTTTTTAGACTCTAACGAGTAAACGCGTACAATTATGTGGTACTTCATGTTCATCTAGTATGATCAACACTAGATGCCGTTCTACACCCCGAATTTTGGAAATTAGAAAAAAAATTTCCCATTTAACACGAAAGTTGAGCTTTTGGATTTAGCCAGTACAAACTTAGCACGAAATTATGTGGTACCTCATTTTCATCTAGTATGATCAGAACTTGATGCGGGGTGTAGGCCGTTTTCCGTTCTGCACCCCGCATCTTGGAAATTAAAAAAAAATTCCCGTTGACCACGAAAGTCGAGCTTTTGGATTTAGCCAGCACAAAATTAGCACGAAATTATGTGGTACTTTACATTCATCTAGTATGATCAGAACTTGATGCGGGGTGTAGGCCGTTTGCAGTTCTACACCCCGCATTTTGGGTATTAAAAAAAATGGGTTTTCTCTCGAGCACGAACTTTGCGAATTAGGCAAGAAATTAGCATCAAATTAGCACGAAATTTTGAAAAAGAATGCGGGGTGGGGCTCGACTGACGTGGAAAAAAACCGCTTTCCAAAAAGTTTTGATGGCAAATCTGTAGTGTTGCCACTGCAAGAAAGTTGGCTGATAGAGAGTCCTTGCAGTGTCGAAAAATTCAGAGAAAAATATACAAACTTTGCTTGTCTATTGCGTGATGTCAAAGAAGACTTTCATAAATCTGAAAATGTAAATTCCTTGCAAAGGTATTTGTTAATGTAAATTAGCTTAAATGTTTGCTTTTATGTGTCTTGTTGTCCAACTGTGAACTGTTTTATATGTGTATCTTTATAGATTTGAGCTAGCAATTGTGTTTGTGTTTTGTGGAGTATAACTTGCTAATGGCACAGAGTTGCAAAGAAGTAAAAACGAGGGTAATAGTCTAGAAGAGGGGCCTGTGCCCCAAAAATGGCGAAAAATTACCCTCGATGGACCGCGATCTCTTAGAAATTTACGTGCAGAAGATTATCGGCGGAAATGCATGGTTCTTTTGTAATTGGATTTCCAAGTTGCGTGTTTTGCTATAAAAACAAAGTATAAGTTTCTAGGATTTTGAGGTGTTTTGTGACATTTTGCTATAAAAAACATATGGGCTTTCCGTTTGCTGTCAAAATAATAGGCGTTCAAAAAATTCGACAAAATGTGAAATTGTTTTTATAGCAAGCCAGACCCCACAACCGCGAATTAAATATCCTCGATGGACCGTGATTCCTTAAGAGCTTTTTGGGGTCTTAGTCGTTATCAAAGCCAATTACGAGAGTGGTTATCCATAGTTAGCGGGTCCTAGGGTTTTCAACTGGTACTTGTAATTCATTTGTAATCGAGTATTACTATAAAAGAGTAGATGTCGATTTGCGTCATGATCCCCCAGCCCAAACCATAAGACCTAAAATTCTGGAAAAAATGGGTCTGAATCGTGTGGGAGAGGAGGTGTGCAAATTAATATAGTTGATGTGCGCGGCCTGAGGTGGTCCTCGATGGTCGCACTGTCTAGGGTGGTCTTCTTAGAGATGAATAAATCTGGTTGATGGGCGCGGCCTGAGGTGGTCCTCGGCGGCCGCACTGCCTAGGGTGGTCTTCTTAAAGATGCCCGCTTGTGGGCGCGGGGGAAGCGGTCGCTTTTGGGAGCGCCCGTTGTAGTCGATTGGCAGCCAGTAGCTAGTGGTTGCCTCCCTTGGGTGCGGGGGGATGCGTTCGCACTCACACGTGAGGGTAGGCCGCTGGAAGTTGCTGCTTGTAATTACCTCCCGTAAACGCGGGAGGAATTTGTGTACCGCTGGTCGCACCTGCTGAAGCCCGCTCGGTAGTGCGGGGGAGGAGGGGGCCTTGACTTGGTTCTCGTATGTGGGGATCGGGGATCCCTTGCTGCAGTCAGAGCCGGATGGCTGTGCCTTCACAATTGATGATTAGGTTGACTTATGTTGGGAGGTAACTGCCCCCTTCGCCTGCTGGCCTAGAGACTCAGTCAGTGCAAAATAATAAGAGATATTTAACGGCGGTTGCCGGAGTTTTTCAATACTATAGAACTTGTGTTCTTTATTCGTACAGAGCATGAAGCGAACTAAAATTAAAGTTGACAAAATTGAAACTCATAGCGGCCACGCAAATATGCTGTGTTTGCCGGCTATGCACGAGCATCCGGCCAAATGCCGCGTCAGCGGTTTTGGCCGCAGCTGGGCTTCGGACATTCGGTCATCGCCTCCGTCCGGTTAGCTACTTAGTTAACTACTCCCCCCTCAAGATTGAGGCCGCCCTCGGCCGATCCTATTTCAGCGATCACCCTTCTTAGTTGGACCGCAGATCTCCGGGCACCGGTGAGTCGCACGTAGGTTAGGCCGACACAAATCAATGCGCAACATATTACTCCTGTAATAATCGCTACCATGTGTGTCTGATTGGTGATGATTTTATTTCCGAACTTCTGAATGTATTCCAGGTTACGTTCACTCAAGCGGTGAAGGTAGGGGAGGCTCAGAATATTTTGGCTGATGGTGACGTTCAGTGAGGGTGAGCTTGCCACCCCCGGAGTCCTCTTCTGGGCGGAGTTTTGGTCCAAAACTAGGGTTTCGTTTACTGTGACGCGCTCACTAAAGGTGACAAGATGCGTCCCGTGTATCCAGACGCTTGTTCCGTTGTCTACTCGTACCTGCGCTGATTGATCATTGATAATCATAATTCCCTCATCGACATAAGTGATCGGATGTAAATCGCTTGGTTGGGTCTCGCAGTGCGCAACTCCACCTGCATGGAGTTCTCGGGCGCATGTGGTCTTCGATGATAGTCGGCAGAAAGTTACTCCTGGTGTTGTGGAGCAATTCTGGATCGCATACACTTCCCCATTGCATTCTGCTATTATATTATCCACTAACCTTAGCATCACATTATTATGAGCTACCGGGAACATTGTGATCTTCTTACATGCTAACTTAATTTTTGGGAATTTAATAATGAAGTGCAATATGTTATCAGACTGGAGAATTTTCACGGACGCTACGGACAAAATATCTTTTATAGGAGTGTCGGTGGGCTCCTCCATCCAAATACTTTCTAGGTCTGCCTGATCTAATATGTTTGGGCTGACTATGTTTACTTTAGCAAGCGAGATTGCCATCATTAAATTTTGGAGTTCCATTGTTAACATTCGGTTTCTGGAGAGCAATGTTTCATATAGATGGCCAGTGTCCACTTGTGAACTCTTTGCCACTTTCACGATTTGATTTACGGTTGACGTTAATTCATTAATTTGACTTTGTATTCTGGTATTTATTTCTATTTGTCTATTGTTCGAATTGATTAATTGTGTTTCTGTGAATTTAATTTTTTCTAAATCCCCGGCATCCGGAGTTCCTGCTACGACTTTAAAAATCGATCCTAAAAAGTCTAAACTCCTGGCTACCCTGTGGTGCACGCCTAACGAGTCGAGCAGGTCGCGAAGGTGAGCTGTGTCCACATCCAAAAGTTTTATCATGTGTGACTGGGGGAACATATCGCTCATATTTTCTGTTTCTTTTACTACGCGCCTGTACTCTGAAAGGTTCTCTGAATGTCTAACGAACGCGAATTCCTCCCACACTAGTATTCGACCGTCAATAATGGGGATGTACTTGGCTTATAAGTAGTCGGTGATGTGCGCCGACGCCATGGTTAAGGAGAAGAGGATTGGGATGATTTTGGACCTGTGGAATGAATTCGGAGCTATATTTTTGTTCGTGACAAGGTTGCCCACCACCAACGGAAATTAACTTAACCTTAAAAAAATATTTTATCAGCTATGCTTAAAGCTAGTAAAATTTGTGCCAAGTGGCAAAAAGGAAAAAGAGAAGGTAAAAACTTTTTTTTTTATTTGATGTTGTCTTTGTGGACCACCCTCCCCTTGATGAGGACTGTGGTCCCCATGTCCGCTTCCACAATCTTTTCTTCACACAATGGTGGGAGTTTGTTGCCTAGACGCCTGTTGGATTTTACCAGGACTTTTTCACCAACTTTGAACACCCTGTTCTGTCGGGCAGCATTTTCCCTGTTCCTGAGCTTGTCCTGGGCGATTTTTATCTTATCCTGAATCTCATACTGCTGTTGATCCGACTGTGTTTGAATTACGTCGGCTGGCCTCTTGTCGATGACCGAATGATTAGCTCGACTGTGTCACTGATGCCTTTATCAATTTTAAGGCATCTAGCAAGCTCTACTACAGTGCTGTGGAAACGTTTCACTTGTCCGTTTGAGACACTGTGGAGGGGCGGTGCATTCGAGATGCTCACGCCGAAATGGTTTTCCAGCATGGACAAAATGGTATGCGAATTCAACGATGGTTCGTTGTCACAATATATGACCTTGGCTTTCGGGAAAACATTCAAGAGCTGTAGCAGTGCTGGTTTAATGTCCTCTATGGTTCTAGAGGGGATTGGCTGGACCATCGCAAATTTTGAGAATTTGTCAATGGATGTAATGAAATATTTTTTATCCGTTGAGAAGATGTCTATGTGTAATATTTCCCCAACCTGGGACGGGATTGGTGTTTCCCCAAGCTCCTGCTTTTTGGGATGCCTGTCATATTTAGCTTTAGCACATGTTTTACAGTTAGCGACAATTTCGCTAGCTAGTTTGGCCATTTTCGGGAAGTAGTACTCGGAGAGTACCTGCTTTACATTTTCTTGGGCCGACCTGTGAGCCCTGTTGTGTTCAGTGGACAGAATTTCTCGTCTCTCCGGAATTGCAAAAATGTCCGTTACACGATTTTTACAATACCAAAATTTTGTGGCTGGAAATTGGCGTACCAGTTGGTCCTGTATCATCCTTGGCCAGGCCAAGGAATGATCTAACTTCGAATACATTTTTGGGTTCAGGGAATTCCTGAATGGCCTTGGTTTTTTCTGGGTCAGTGGTAGCCCCGTTGCTGGTGACTATAAAACCCAAGAAGCTAACGCTTTTTTTGAAGAATTTAGATTTTTCAGTTGATACCCTCATATTAGCATCGTAGAGGCTTTTGAGAACCCAATCTACGTGCTGGATATGGGCGTTTTCGTCTTCTGAGAAGATTTTTATTAATACCAAACTGGGGGTCTGTCTGGGAAAAATTTCTATCCTGCTGGCGCTTTTGCTCCTTTGGACTCGTCTTACGGTCCCTATCCTCTAGACTCTTTGCAAACGATGTTGCTACATGCCAACTGCATTGGCATTAGCGCAGGAAGTGGAATCAAACCACGAAAGGTACACTCGTGGTTTGATTCCACTTCCTGCGCTAATGCCAATGCGTGGGTTTACCGTTTTGCCCGCTGGGGGGTTTCTGCGCGTGTTTTTCGGAGTGGAAGCTCGAAGGAGTTTTTCACTATCTGACGCTTCTATACTTAGAAAATGGCGAGCTTATATACGCACACTAAAGGATTAGAAAACGGGGACACAGAGCCGCCAAAATGAGAGCTCGTATTTCAGCACTATATAATTCACCTTGTTAATTTTAAGGGTAGTAGATACCTGTGCCCTTGCATAAAAATTAGTGTAGTGTTAAATGTATAAAAATTATAATATTGAAAATTATAAGAGATATAGGGTAAATAAGACTGACACACAGCCCCGACTCATAGTCAAAATATTCCAAATCAGAAAAATTAATGAATTTAACGTAATATTTTATGTATTTTATTTTTGTTAATCAAATCCCGAATTTTATCGGGCTCGGAGCTGCTTTACTCTCGTATTATTTTTTATTAATCAGTTCTACTCTGCAGACTGGTTAGAAAATATTTGAATGGGGTGCACTTACATTTTATGTACTGTGGTTTCTTCCTCAAAGATAAAATTTTTCTTCCAAGAATGTAAAATTATCTACGCGAAACCGTTGGGTTTTTATCGTTGAGCGCCAATTAATATAGTTGATGTGCGCGGCCTGAGGTGGTCCTCGATGGTCGCACTGTCTAGGGTGGTCTTCTTAGAGATGAATAAATCTGGTTGATGGGCGCGGCCTGAGGTGGTCCTCGGCGGCCGCACTGCCTAGGGTGGTCTTCTTAAAGATGCCCGCTTGTGGGCGCGGGGGAAGCGGTCGCTTTTGGGAGCGCCCGTTGTAGTCGATTGGCAGCCAGTAGCTAGTGGTTGCCTCCCTTGGGTGCGGGGGGATGCGTTCGCACTCACACGTGAGGGTAGGCCGCTGGAAGTTGCTGCTTGTAATTACCTCCCGTAAACGCGGGAGGAATTTGTGTACCGCTGGTCGCACCTGCTGAAGCCCGCTCGGTAGTGCGGGGGAGGAGGGGGCCTTGACTTGGTTCTCGTATGTGGGGATCGGGGATCCCTTGCTGCAGTCAGAGCCGGATGGCTGTGCCTTCACAATTGATGATTAGGTTGACTTATGTTGGGAGGTAACTGCCCCCTTCGCCTGCTGGCCTAGAGACTCAGTCAGTGCAAAATAATAAGAGATATTTAACGGCGGTTGCCGGAGTTTTTCAATACTATAGAACTTGTGTTCTTTATTCGTACAGAGCATGAAGCGAACTAAAATTAAAGTTGACAAAATTGAAACTCATAGCGGCCACGCAAATATGCTGTGTTTGCCGGCTATGCACGAGCATCCGGCCAAATGCCGCGTCAGCGGTTTTGGGCGCAGCTGGGCTTCGGACATTCGGTCATCGCCTCCGTCCGGTTAGCTACTTAGTTAACTTGCACAAGGAAAGGTTTTTTTTTAAAATTCGGCTCCCAAGGACTTCCAGGACTCTCACAAAAATGCGAATTTGCGGAATTAAAACATGAACCATTCCCACAGTTTTCAACCAAACAAGTTGATATTTTTATTTTAAGCTTTATTTGTGGAAATCTTTGAAAGCCCAGAAGGTGAGCCCCAACCGACTTCCGGTTGGGGGCACTTAATTATTTTTTCCGCACCGATTATGCGATCGGATCCGTTTTTGGCTTAAAGTGTGGAGCTATGCCATACAATCAGTAAGGTATTTATACCCGTTACTCGTAGAGTAAAAGGGTATATTGTATTCGTGCAAAAGTATGTAACAGCTAGAAGGAAGCTTTTCCGACCCTATAAAGTATATATATTCTTGATCAGGATCACTAGCCGAGTCGATCTAGCCATGTCCGTCTGTCCGTCCGGATGAACGCTGAGATCTCGGAAACTACAAAAGCTAGAATATTGGGATTACCAACACATATTCTTGGGCTTCCTACGCAGCGCAAGTTTATTTCAGCGGACCGCCACGCCCCCTCTAACGCCCACAATCGCCCATAGTCGCCCACAAACCATACTAAAATGTGTCTGGCGCCCACATTTTCAAAGATTTCTGAGAAGTATAAATGCAATTTTGTTGTGTTTAGTTATACCTATCGAAATGCAGAAGAAATTTTTTAAATCGGACCATTCGTTAAAAAGTTAAGCCTGATCAAAGTTTACATATATCTCCATCTCCCTCGCACTCCCTTTAGCCGAGTGACGGGTATTAGATAGTCGGGACACCAACCCGACTATAGCGTTCTCCCTTGTTTTTTTTTTTTTTTTGAACCCACGGTTGATTTTATATGATTTTTTTTGTAAAATTGAGTGGGTTGCGGGGGGCCTATTTGCCAGCACGTTGTTTTTGTTTTTTGTTTGCATCGGCAGTTCGCAGCGCTCACGAACGAATTCCGAACACAGCTCTCACAAAAACAACGTCAGCAGAATCAGAGCGAGAGAGTAAAGAGCAGAGAGAGTCATTTGAAGCGCAAGAGAGGAGGCCAACGTTTTTTTTTCTGGCTAAATAAAATCTAAGTCAAATCCATAAGGAATTTTTGTTTTAATTTTAAAAATTTTAGAATGGTTTTCAAAGGGAGAGCAGGGATAAACGTTCAGTCGTCACATTTGCACGTAAAAAACGCAATGACATACACACACACATCGACAAGTTGGCATGTACATATGTATTTAAGTATGTAAAATGGTTAAATTAGGATAAAGTAACGGATTTCCTAATGGATGCAATTCTAAATTAAAATGTGTATGTATTCCGTAAAATATTCAGGAGTTTGAGTTTCTGAGCTCTACTTGAAAACTGTAAAGAAATTACAAAAGCCATTGAGATATATGTACATACATATAAATAGATGCGTACATATGCATTTATGTACTTTAAAAAACAAACTGTAATATCTGCGTGCACAAAATCAAACCAATTAACAAAAGGTTGATCCCCAGCTGAACCTTACTTTTTTTGTTAACCTACCGATCCTGCGAGCGGATCCGTTTTTGCTTAAACCATGTTGGCCATAGCCTTCCATATGTATTTGTGTGTTATTTTTTATATATTCTTTTTTAAGTTTTTTTGGTGGTTAGATATGCTAAAAAAAAAATGTAGGCTACCAAAACGGTGGAGTTAAGGTGGGAATAAGGTGAGGTTAATGCGGCGTTAAATTGCGGTTAAGGGGTAAAAGTAATGTAAAGGAAGGGTGAAGGTGGAAAAGGTAAGGTTCGTTTGGACTTTGGCGAGGATAAGGTGGGTCAAGGTGACAAACAAGTTTTATTAAGAAAAAGTGAAGTTTAAGTAAGTAAGTATGGTAAGAAAACATATTTTTTTCAGGTGAGACTAAAGTTAAGTTAGCTAGGGAGAGGAAAACTAGAGTTAGGGTGGAGAAAGGTCGTTAAAATTATGTTAATTTGGCGTGAAGGTTGAGTATGGATGGGTTACACTAGGGTTAAGACGAGGAAATATTGAATACAGCATTAAGGTGCTAAAAAAGTGTGCCAAGGGTGTGAGGAGGTTGGGTCAATGTGAGGTAATTTCGCCCTGAATTTTAGAAATTGGCTTCACTGGCGATTTTTTTCTGAAAATAAATCAAATTTTCTACTGGTAAACAAAATTTTCTTCAAATTAATCAAAATGTACTAAATATAAAAAAATTTGTTTAAAATATAGAAAAAAATCGCCAGTGAAGCAAATTTCTAAAATTCAGGGCGAACAATTTTTTGAGGGTACCATAACATACCATAACATACCATAACATACCTTACCTTAACACCGCATTATGGATAGAATATAAGCTAAGTATATTACTTAGAATTTGGATATATGAAAAAATCAGCAAAAAATGCTTTGCTAATAGTAGCGGACAACTTCGCTTCGGTTATTGCTAGTAGTACATAAAATTCTTTATTAAATTATGGTTAATGATTGGACAGTAAATATATATTATAAAAGGGCTGTCCATATATTACGTAATCACGTTTTTGGTGATTTTTGACCCCCTCCCCCCCTGGTGATCAAAAGTAATCTTCCAATAAACAATTATGGATACTTTTGTCTGCTCTATTAATAAATGCCATCAATTAATCAGATCTGATCAGTCAAAAACTGACCTGTTGGCTGTGTGAAAAAATGGCTCATACCAAGTGTGCCGTCACAATTTACTTTATTGTTGTGATCCTTGTCTTCTAGTTGCGCAAGAGATGAGATATTTTATGCGCCAAACCAAAGGCGGCTTACAGAGTCTAATCAATAGTTTTGGTGTTGCTAGAGATAGTTTTCGCCGAGCGGATGATTTACACCTCGCAACCCCCTGAAAGTGATAAACAGAGCTCCACGTCGGATCAGCTCTCGACCGTAGCAAATCCCCAAATGTTGCTACGATCAGCAGCTAGAAAAGATTTGGATCAATTGGAATCCGTATCATCCGCAGTAGACCCCCCTGTTATTCCGCCCATTTCTAATAACTTGTCACCTACAGGGAATGTTGAGTCCGGTCTACCGGCACAAGTTGGCGCTGCAGAAACTCAATCTGCAGTACCAAAACCTCTTTCAGTGGTTCAACCCAAAAAACAAATATTTATTTCTCGTCTTTCGCCTGACCAAACGGCATCCGAGGTGTTGGACTATATGTAGCACAAAACAAATGCCAAAATCATTAAAGTGAAAAGTTTAATTTGACTTATGCGAGGGACACCTCATCTTTTAAGATCTTTGTTCCGAACGATCTCTTTTCAACCATCTGCTCAGAAGATTTCTGGCCAGCTCTTATGGTGGTAAAGGAGTTCGAAACTAGGAATACAAATAAAAGAAAAAGTTCCGTGCAGACTAGACTCCCCAATCAAGGCCAGAGTAGTGCGGAATCTTGTGAGAAACCGTAAGACGGCCCTCACAATTGCCGACTAATTTTTGTAGACATGTAGGATTTTTTTTTAGCCATGTAGGAATATTTTTGTAGCCATGTAAGAATCATGAAGAGTTTAATATTAGTTTAGCCTTCTAATAGCCAACCTACCCAACACCGCCAAACCATCGATCCAGCAGCCGCCACTTCGAACATCAATGCGCTCTCTTCAAACACACCCATCGCAACTTCGAAGTCTAAACCATCGAACACCTGAGCACAGCATCCACACCATCGAACGATCTCGCTCTCGCTCTCTGTTTCGAACATCAATGCGCTCTCTTCAAACACACCCATCGCAACTTCGAAGTCTAAACCATGATGGAACTATACAAGGTGATCTCGTCGCGAGAGCTGCCCTCTTTTGAGGACGTTATTTGTGCCAGTCTCTATCTACCTATCTCATTCTATCGCTTAAGAGAGACAGAGAGGTAAACATATTTAACGTTCTCAGCAGAGCTGACGAGACCACCTTGTATAGTTTCACCATGGTCTAAACCATCGAACACCTGAGCACAGCATTCACACCATCGAACGATCTCGCTCTCTGTTTCGAACAGGTCCAACACGCTCACACACACTCATCAGCATCTACACCATCGAACACTCTCGCTCTCCCTCTCTGCTGCGAACAGTTCCAACCCTGCAAGCATTTTCTATCGCGGAAGTCACTATTTAGTGACGTCTAGAAGATGAAAACGATCGTCCGCGATATCGCATTCGGATCGCCGAAGTCACCCCCGTCGGGAAGAAATGTTCCACTACGGCGACACTTCCCGAAGTCACTTCTGAGTGACTTCCAGAAGTGTCGCGGAAGTCACTTCTAGAAGTGCCGCCGTAGTGGAACATTTCTTCCCGACGGGGGTGACTTCGGCGATCCGAATGCGATATCGCGGAAGTCACTTCTGGAAGTTACTCAGAAGACACTTGTAGAAGATACCTAGAAGACCCTTTCCCAATTGCAAAATGGTCCAAAGGAAAATATGTTTTTTGTACTCATTTTTCATTTTTATTCTTTCAACACATTTGTTGAAATATATAATTAGGAAAGCATTGCGGCATGTGAACACGTTCCATAAGCTTGTAGGAAACGGTGTTGTATTATTTAATTTAATTCCAGTTCCGTGGTCTATAAAAATTTCTAAAACAACAAAAAAAATTAATATTGTGTCATAAAAATCGGAGGAGGTATTTACCTTTTATAATCAAATAAGAGGCGTATAGTTAAGTTTTCGGTTTGCCCAGAGTTTCCTTTAAACATCGTTTTCTCTAACCACTTTTATTTTTGATGTAAATAAATATTGAAGTTTTTAATTTTCAACCGTGTAATATCTAAAAAATAACAGGTTCACTCCGCATTTCATCACAAACACAGAAATTCAGAATAATTCGCACTGATCACAAAGAAATCTCGAAACAAACTGACGCTTGAATTCAAAACAAACAAGAGAGAACGCTATAGTCGGGTTGGTGTCCCGACTATCTAATACCCGTCACTCAGCTAAAGGGAGTGCGAACGCTGTAGTCGGGTCGTTGGTGTCCCGACTATTTAATAAACGTAACTCAGCTAAAGGGAGTGCGAGGGAGTTGGAGATAAAACTTTGATCAGGCATAAGTTTTAAACGAATGGTCCGATTTAAAAAATTTCTTCTACATTTCGATAGGTATTGATAAACACAACAAAACTGCATTCTTACTTTTCCGAAATATTTAAATTTTTAAAATCGTATATGAGCGATTGTGGGCGTTAGAGGGGGCGTGGCACCTTCTTGAAATAAACTTGCGCTGCGTAGGAACTCCAAGAATCTGCATGCAAAATGCCAATCTTCTAGCTTTTATAGTTTCCGAGATCTCAGCGTTCATACAGACGGACAGACAGACGGTAGAACACAGACGACGGACAGACAGACATGGCTAGATCGACTCGGCTAGTGATCCTGATCAAGAATATATATACTTTATGTGGTCGGAAAAGCTTCCTTCTAGCTGTTACATACTTTTGCACGAATACAATATACCCTTTTACTCTACGAGTAACGGGTATAAAAAGTGCGTAGGTCACAGAAAAAAAGGCTAGTTTTCAGGTATACGATTCACGATCGCAACCCTTTTTAGGTAGTCAAATGTGTTCTATCGTCCTTCTATCGTCCAGAAGTGCCTTAGAAGTTACTTCGCCACGATCGCGACCCTTTTTGTTTTTGTAAAATGTGTTCTATCGTATTTCTATCGCCTAGAAGTGTCTTAGAAGTTACTTCTCCACGATCGTGACCCTTTATGTTTTTTGTAAAATGTGTTCTATCGTATTTCTATCCTCCAAAAGTGACTAAGAAGTGACTTCTTCGCGATAGATGTATATTTTGTTTTTGTAAAATGTGTTCTGTCGTGTTTCTATCTTCCAGAAGTTACTAAGAAGTGACTTCTGGACGATAGGCGATAGAAATATCGCCTCTTTGCTTGCATGGAACACGCTCTCATCACCCACTCATCAGCATCCACACGCAACTTAACCATCGAACACTCTCGCTCTCTGATGCGAACCGTTCCAACCATGATGGAACTATACAAGGTGATCTCGTCGCGAGAGCTGCCCTCTTTTGAGGACGTTATTTGTGCCAGTCTCTATCTACCTATCTCATTCTATCGCTTAAGAGAGACAGAGAGGTAAACATATTTAACGTTCTCAGCAGAGCTGACGAGACCACCTTGTATAGTTCCATCATGGTTCCAACACGCGCACCCACTCATCAGCATCCACACACAACTTAACCATCAAACACTCTCGCTCTCGCTCTCTGCTTCGAACAGTTCCAACGCGCTCTCATCATCCACACGCAACTCGACGCTCTCACTCTCGCTCTCCAACACGCTCACGTCGAACATCAGCATCTGCATGCAACCCAACCATTGAGCGCCTGAGCACCGCGAATACTCCAAGTATCAGCATCGGCACCATCGAACAGTTCGAACACCTGCGCATACGCAAGCTGTCAACGCACGATCGAATCAAATGGTAACCAACTCGAGCGATGTTTTCGAGCAAGGGGAAATAACTCTGCCTGGAAAAAGCTAAAGCGCAGCGGCAGCGACGCCGACGCAAAGCAAAAGGTGGGGTACGTGAGCGGATGTCAAGGAGGAGGAGGGGCAATTACTCTTGAGACTTCGCGCGCACCAGTTGACATCGTCAGACTCCGTCCAACCCCGTACAACCGCCCCTCCGTGGAAAAGTGAACAAGTGTGAAAAAGAAAAGAAACAATGTCGAGCGATAGTGGTGAAGTGGAAGCAGCATACGACCCGGTTGCCGCCGCAGGGGCATGGGAAATCGACTGGCTGGATCTGCTGTGGGAGGAAACGTAAGCGCCCGCTTTATTTTTTCCGCGACATATATATTTTTTTGAACGACCCGACTAGAGTGGCGTGGCAAAGAGACTTTGTACGCCTCAGAAAACCCTAAGTAAAGAATAATAAATGAACCAAAGTGCTTCGCATTAAAACCTATTTCGCATGTTGTGTTTTGTGTGTGTGATTGTAGGAGGGGCAATTAAATTCTTGTTCCTTTTCCCCATCTAGGAAAATCCCCTTTCCGCCGATCGTGGTCGAGCCGTGTGATGGCCAAGGATTACGACGGATTGTCGGATCCGAAGCTATCACCGGTCCTGGGGCACGCAGTGGCCGTGGATCACGACGCAGCTACGCTCGTTTGTCGGGTCCAAGGACAATGCGGATCCCGGAGCTTGTGGCGGGTGGAGCTTTCGACGGAGTCCTGTACTCGATTGTCGGAGTCTAAACCCGCTGCAGGTTTCGGCCCATGGTCGGCATCACTGGGTGATAACACCCAAAACTTCCCCCCCTTTCGTTTGCTGCTCCTGCCGATCAGGATCGGACCACGTGGTGGCCAAGGAGTACGACGGAGCCACGCTCGATTGTCGGCTCCAAGGGCCATTGCGGGTCGCGATGTGCGTGGCGGGTAGGGACTACGACGGAGCTCGTCTCGATTTGTCGGATCCAAACCCGCTGCCAGTTCCGGCCACAGGGTCCGTATAGGGTTGTTTTATCTCGCCCCTCCCTGAAGTCCTTGAACTTAAATAAATTTATTGTAAGTGACCCTGGGAGCCCTGAGCAACCTATCCCAGCACGAGAACTTCTTTACAATCTTCATCTTCATCTTCTACCCTAAAGTCTATTTAATGACGAGTGTAATAATTTTTCGTCACAAATGTTGATATCAGAACTTTTGTATGTTGAAGGTGCGATCGTCACTAGTTTTTTACCTCGTTAAGAGGTGTTTTTATTTGATATATATATAGGTATGCCACGAAAAATTATATATAAATAATTATAAGTAGAATAAATTATATATCCAGCAACAATTTATTAAATTGAATAAATTTAATTTAAAACAAGAGAGAAGGCTATAGTCGGGTTGGTGTCCCGACTATCTAATACCCGTCACTCGGCTAAAGGGAGTGCGAGGGAGATGGAGATATAAACTTTGATCAGGCATAACTTTTTAACGAATGGTCCGATTTAAAAATTTCTTCTACATTTCGATAGGTATAACTAAACACAAATGTGGGCGCCAGACACATTTTAGTATCGTTTGTGGGCGATTATGGGTGATTGTGGGCGTGGCGCTCGGCTGAAATAAACTTGCGCTGCGTAGGAAGCCCAAGAATATGTGTTGGTAATCCCAAATTTCTAGCTTTTGTGGTTGTCGAGATCACAGCGTTCATACAGACAGGCAGACGGACAGACAGACAGACGGACAGACGGACAGACAGACATGGCTAGATCGACTCGGCTAGTGATCCTGATCAAGAATATATATACTTTATGGGGTCGGAAACGCTACCTTATTACTCGTAGAGTAAAAGGGTATATTGTATTCGTGCAAAAGTATGTAACAGGGAGAAGAAAGCGTTAACTTATAAATTACTGCGCTAGTCACAACGGGTAATCAATTTTAAATTCGAACAAAATTGGTTCTTAAATCTAAGACATACATTTTACATTAATTATTGAAAATACAGAATGGCAAATATAGTTAAATCGAATTTAGAAACAAAGGAAGAGGTTTTAGGGATAAGTCGAAATGTTAAAATAGGATACTATAGCTTATAGCAAACTTGAACTGCTATTTTTAAGGTGTGAGAGAAGATTTGTCTTAGATAGTGGTGCGCTCCTAGTTTCTTTTATGTTATTGGGAAGTTCATTCCACGTTCTAATCGCATTAATAAAAAATTGTCTGTTTGAAAGCAGTAACCTGTGTCGGATGCATATTATATTCTTTGTTCTTGTAGATCTGGAGAATTGTAATTTCTCAAATAAGTATGATGGCTCCCTGGTGTATATAACTTTGTGTAAAAAGATTATTGTTCGGCTTTTAATATAATCTGCTAAGCTAAGGTTAAATATTTTGTAAGCAAATTGAGTTACATGGTCGGATCTATTCAAATTAAATATAAAACGAGCAATACTATTGTATGCTATTTTCAGTTTATGTTGGCTTGCTACATCACAATTTGCATAGATCTCTAGACCATGGAAGAGTGTGGGTATTAGACAAGACTTCGCAATAACTAGACGCACAGTAACTGGTAAGGAACATTTAACTAGTGACAAGGATCTTATTAGCCCATATGTTTTGCCTATCGCTTTATTTACGTGGTCATCCCAGTTCAATGTTCTATTAAATGTGATACCCAGATTATTGGCGGTTTCCACGTACTCAATTAGTGTGTTATTAATCATCAGGGGGGTTAGTGTATTATTACATAAATTCTTTTTAAAAAAGATCAAGCACTTTGATTTTGATGGATTGATGGCGAGACCATAGTTATTTGCCCATTAATTTACTTTACCAAGCTCCATTCTACAAATATCTAATTCACTCACTAATTCTATTTGAGGACGACTAACATACATCTGGACATCATCAGCATATAAATGGACATTACATGTCGACAACACAGACGGAAGATCATTTATATAAAGGGTGAATAGTAGTAGTCCAAGAACCGAACCCTGGGGTACACCACGCTTCAGATAAGCAAACGAAGAACAAATATTTGACGATACAACATATTGTCGACGGTTTTTAAGATACGAACACATAAGTTTGACGGCAGTATTAGAAAAGAAATATACCGGCCTGTTCCAGTTTTCACTCGGAAGTGAATTTGTTAACATTGTCGAATTTCCCTTTAACATAATATATAATTTCCCTCATTTGTTCCCCTTTTCGCATCCAGCGCTACACAATACTGAAAAGAAAAGGGTTGCTGAGTTCTCCAAAAAATATCCCTATTAAAAAGTTTCGCTCAGTTTAAGCATTAAATTAATTGAAATTTTAAACCAAAACATGATTTAAGGTATCTCGGATAAATAATCATTCTTACCATAAAAAAAACTGGCATAATAAGAATGTTAATAAATCATCTTCACAAAATTTTATTTTCCAGCCTATCATGATAGCCCTGGCCCATTTTAGACAAATCCGAGCGGAATTTAGAACAAGGGCAGGGGATTTGAAATAATTGTCAAGGCTAGAATTGACTGGTTTTTGAGGTGCAACCACAAAATAATTTTTATTAACTCATATATACAAATAATTTCGATTCCGATGATGCAATTATGATCATAAAACATCAAGGAATATCATAAAAATATGATTGGCTTTTAAAGCTATCGCGAAGTATTTTTAAATAATTAATATTTATACTGCCGGATTTAAATCCGCCTGTCAAATGTCAGTCTTGGAACAGGTCTGGGAAATTCGAATCCGTGTGAATTTTTCGGAAGTGAAAACTAGAACAGGGCCGATAAGTTTTTTAGTTTTGAGCACAGGATTTCATAATTCACTGTGTCGAAGGCTTTGCTGTAGTCCAGCAACAGTAAGAAGGTGACATAAGAGTTGTCCGTCTGTTGTCGGATATCTTCAGTTATTTTTAATATGGCTGAGGTGCAGCTACGATTTTTCCTAAATCCTGATTGATGGTCATTAAGGAGGCTATTGACAGATATAAAATTATTTATTTGTGATGCGACAATATTTTCAAACACCTTTGAGAGGTATGGGAGAATAGATATTGGGCGGTATTCTTTGCTTGCTTTGGGTATTGGGATAATTTTGGCGGTTTTCCAGCAATCCGGGAACGTGGACGTAGTAAGGGCCGTGTTAAATGTGTGCGTAATGTACGGAATAAGTTTAGGAAGTAGAATTTTTATAAATTTAGGATGAATATCGTCAGGCCCAACTGCGTTAGACTTAACTTTAAGAATATTATCTAAGACATCACATTGGTCAACACACATAAATCTAAACCTAGTATCACAGATGTTTTCAGGTACTGAATTCAGGTACGTGTTGGTTGTGACCTCAGGAACTTGGCAGTCTGCTAATTTTAGGTTGAGTTCATCTATGTCAACATCTAGATCCTGTGATGTCTTTTGTTTACCTATCCCTAGAGCTTTAATTTGTTTCCATGTTTGACTCGAAGAGGTTGCATTTTTAAATCTTTGGCTAAAAAAGTTTGATTTTGCAGAGTCGATTAGTTTGGTAACCGTTTTTCTCAGAGTTACAAACGAGCTGTGGTGTTGCTGTGTTTTGTATCTTTTCCACTTCTGGTATGCTTGATTTCGTTTTCTGATTGCCAATTTTATATTATTGCTAAACCATGGTTTTTCGGACGGTCGAATTGTTTTACTTTTGACTGGAACAAAATTATCGTATAAGTGGCTAATATTATGTTGAAGAAGGTTAAGTTGATGATCAACTGTTGGAAGACTGTAAATATTGTCCCATATACACTGGTCAAATGCTTCGTTCAGCAGCATATAGTTAATATTCTTAAAATCACGGTAAACTATTGTATGGTCAGTGTGGTTAAGGTCAAAATTATAGGTCAGGTATATAAGGTCATGTTTTGAAAAGGACGGAACGATTAACTGATCATACAAACATATTTTATTAACATCACTCACAAAAAACAAATCTAATAATGTGTTACGTGTTCTGCTGAAGTGGGTTGGAAATGAGAGATTCACTGGTTTCAGACCTAGCGATTCCATGTTGCTGGTAAGATGAGATTCCCTCAGAATATCACTATTAAGATCGCCTGCAAGGAGTACATCAGTAAAGTTTACTGTAATATTTGACAAAAAATTGATTAGATCGTCATAATTTGTGTTACAATGCGGACGATAAATGCAGCCAATTAATAGATTTTCCTGCATGGTCGGGTTATGTAATTCAAGAAAAATATATTCTATTGCACTGTTTATTGTGTGTTGACAAATAATTTTGGCTTTTAATTTTTTGTTTACATATATTGCAACTCCTCCCCCATGACTAACACGATCAGAACGGTACACATTATATCCATCACACGATATTAGCACATCACACAGACTCTGGACAAACCATGTCTCAGACACACATATAATATCAATTTCCGAATTTACAAACATATACCTAAACTCTTCAATTTTCTTTGGCAGGCTTTGGGCATTTATATGACAAATCTTTAGACCAGGTTTCTGCTTTGTCAGGATGCGCAGAAGGGCATGACTATTTGCTGATAGATTATTCCAGTTATCTTCCATTGCTAATAGTTTTAAATCTCAAAATAAAATAACAAGGACTACACACCAGACAAAAAATTTGGCTAACTACTAAATTAACAATGCGACTGATCCTAGACAAAAGACTAACAAGAATTAAAGATATTAAACTAATTTGAAATCCTAATGTAGAAATAAAAAATATTTTAATTACGAAATGAATTATTCTCTAAAGCGGCATCTCTGCTTGAGTTGATTTCGCCCGCATCACTACTCAGACCAGAAAGCTCATTAGAGCTTTGCACATAGTAAGCCTCTCCTCCGCCTATAGGCTTGACAAAAACGTCTCCACGGCGAGTAAAGACTGCCGAAACCCGCTTTTGTTTTTTGAGTCGCATGGCATGTTTAAAGATTTCGTAATTTGATTTAGTTAATTGCTCGTTTAAATAAATAAATGCCGGCGAGTCGAAACCGATCAGCTGTAAGCTCAGCTGCGATTTAGTTGTTCGTCGGTGCACTCCAATCGCCCGCAGCAGCGCAGCTTTTTCGCGCACGTGATCCATTTTTATTATGATCCATTTATATAACGCTTCCTTCTAGCTGTTACATTCTTTTGCACGAATACAATATAGCCTTTTACTCTACGAGTAACGGGTATAAAAATATATATAATAATTTGAATAATTTGAACGG
>JBAMCJ010002310.1:0-108971 GCA_037075205.1 Drosophila prostipennis | reverse complement strand
TTATATCTAAAATATAAAAGGTTCACTCCGCATTTCATCACAAACACAGAAATTCAGAATAATTCGCACTGATCACAAAGAAATCTTGAAACAAACTGACGCTTCAAAACAAAAAAGTGAGTAGGTCACAGAAAAAAAGGGTAGTTTTCAGGTATACGATTCACGATCGCAAACCTTTTTAGGTAGTCAAATGTGTTCTATCGTTTTTCTGTCGTCCAGAAGTGCCTTAGAAGTTACTTCGCCACGATCGCGACCCTTTTTGTTTTCGTAAAATGTGTTCTATCGTATTTCTATCCTCCAGAAGTGACTTCTTCGCGATAGATGTATATTTTGTTTTTGTAAAATGTGTTCTGTCGTGTTTCTATCTTCCAGAAGTTACTAAGAAGTGACTTCTGGACGATACGCGATAGAAATATCGCCTCTTTGCTTGCAGGGTAGGAATAGATTTTATGAAAAAATACAATTGTCAAATAGATTTAAAACCAGAAAATGATTGGCTCATACTGAGACCAGATAACCTCTATAATCCGATTAATATTCCGATAAATCATACACTAGAAAATAATTCGACAATTTTAAAAGCAAGATCTGAAGTCGTCCGAAAAATAACTATAAATTCAGCAACCAGGTATATACTAACACCAAACCAAGAAATCCAAAATGCAGTGTTCATTGGAAATTCCATTGCAGATTCTAAAAACACCCTTGTCCGAATTCTAAATACAACAAATAAACAAGAAAGAAAGCTAGCTTCGGCCAGCCGAAGCTTATATACCCTTGCAGATAATTCCTATTAATCACTAATTTTCCGATCGTTCCTATGATAGCTATATGATATAGTAGTTCGATATTGATAAAATTAAAATCGAAATTCGAAAACAGTTAAAAAGAGTCATTTCCCAGAGTGGAAGAGAATACAATAAAAACCAACGAAGCAATAATTTATTTCCTATTATATTCCCATTAATTTTTCGATCGTTCCTATGGCAGCTATATATATATATATAGTCGTCCGATTCTGATAAAATTTTTTTCGAAATTCAGAATTAGATAAAAAATGGTATTTCCAAAAGTAGGAGGTGATATGTTCAAACACCCAAGATATAATTTTTTTACATTTTTTTCCCGATTATTCCTATGGGAGCTATATTATATAGTTGTCCGATCCGGCTCGTTGCGACTTATATACTACCTGCAATAGATATAAGACTTTTGGGAAAGTTTTAGCCCGATAGCTTTAAAACTAAGAGACTAGTTTGCGTAGAAACAGACGGACAGACGGACGGTCAGACGGACATGGCTAGATCGACTCGTCTAGTGGTGCTGATCAAAAATATATACAATTTATAGGGTCGGAAACGTCTCCTTCACTGCGTTGCAAACTTCTGACTGAAATCATAATACCCTCTGCAAGGGTATAAAAAGTCTGGCGCCGACATCTTTACAGATTTTGCAAAAGTGTAAATGCAATTTTGTTGTGTTTATTAATACCTATCGAAATGTTGAAGAATCGGACAATTCATTCAAAAGTTATCAGCAAAAAATGAAACAGCCACTAGATGGCGCTAGTAGCTTTGACGCGTGCATATATTTATCTCCCACTCCCTTTAGCTGAGTAACGGGTATATATTAGTCGAAGTACTCGACCATAGCGTCCTCTATTGTTTTCATTTATGGTTAATTAAAAACAATTGAATGAAATAAAAAAAAATTAAGATTTTTTGAACAATATGTTTGTTAAGTTTATCTCAATAAAAAAATATATGATTTTCATCTATGGCTAATCAAATAAACCAAAATAAAGGAAACTGAATTCGGGCATCCAAAATGTACATATATACCCTTGCAAATCATTCCTATTTAATTAAATTGAAATCTTAGATTTATTAAAAAAATTTTACATTGATATTAATTACTTAAATGTTACAAAAACAAGAGAGAACGCTATTGTTGAGTACTTCGACTATCAGATACCCTTTACTCAGCTAAAGGGAGTGCGAGGAAGATGGAGATTTGCAGATATGGATCCATCTAGCGGCCGCTACTGGCTCCATCTAGCAGGCATTTCTTTTTTTGGTTATAACTTTTTAATGGATTGTCCGGTTTTAAAACATCTTCATTTCGATAGGTATTAATAAACACAACAAAATGGCATTTAAACTTTTACAAAATCTGTAAAAATGAGGCCGCCATGCTTTTTTAAAAGTCTTTTAAAGCGACTATGGGCGAGCGAGTGGGCGTGGCGCTTGGATGAAAAAAACTTGCGCTGCGTAGGAAGCCCAAGAATATGTGCGATCAATTTTAACCGTCTAGCTTTTGTAGTTTCCGAGATCTCAGCGTTCATACGGACAGACATGGCTAGCTCGTCTCGGTAAGTGATCCTGATCAAGAGTATATATACTTTATGGGGTCGGAAATGCTTCCTTCTCCATGTCATTTACTTTTGCACTATACTATATACAATATACCCTTTTAATCTACGAGTAACGGTATAAAAATGATAGCCGTTTTCGTATTATTTTGACATTAATTGTTCAATCCTTGATCTTCTAGCTATATAATATCGTCGTCCGATCTGAAATATTAAAAAAGAAGAAAGCGTTCTTTCTTGTTCCAACTCCGTACTTGTTATTCTTATTATTCTTAAAAAATCTTTATTTTAGAGCTTAGCAAAAGGCCCGAACCACCACCCTCCACTAAACCTCCATTAACATAAGCCAACACATTCGTATAAGGCCTGCGCGCGCAAATGCTTTTAGCGCCATAACCGAAATATATTATTTAGTTTCAATTTGCCTTTTGGAATTTGTGTAGCTCTGTGAATTTCTTCTTAGAATTTTACGAAAATATTACTTATTTCTATTTATATATAAGATCTGAAAACCTTAAGCAGCCAGGTACTAAAATGGAAAATGTTAAATTGTTTATTTTCAAATAATATAATAAAAATGATAATAATACAAAAAGTTTTAGGATGGAGAATATAATTTTTATATTTTATCTATGATTTAATAATTAGCTTATGTTTTTTTCTTTTTCACAAAGTATTTGTTAAACCTATTAAAAACTACGTAGGGCTCTAAACATTTTTTTGTTGACAAATCGGTTCCCTTTATAGGAAGAAAATAATTTAAATACACATCGGCAGAGAATAGTGTTATGAGTACAACTTAAATTACGGCTTTGTTCCTGATCCGTTAAAGAACAAGACAAGAACGGTTCTAAATAAGGTTCGCTTTATAGCCCATGTGCGTTTGTATTAAAACATGTTCAACCTTTCCCGTGATTTTAGGTTAAATTTAAACCAAAAGAATCCTGTTTTAGAAAAATCAATTCCAAAACTCCTTCCAGCCTTAACTCATATACCAATAATAAAATAGTATTCTCCATTCTTTAAAAGATTTTTTCGAAGTTATATCGTATCAACGGAATAATCATGTCAGCCAATACTTTGAACACATTTTACCCAAGTAAGGATGCTCGTAATCAAATTTCTTATTATCATAAAGTTAGTATGTATTTATATACATACCAATGTTTTTTTAATAAGATAGAATACGGTCATAAGACATTTGATTAAATTTCGGCTAACTGTCTGGATTTATTACAAAAAGTCATGGCAACCTATAGTATTTGTGCACATCAATTAGAACAATGAAGGAAGTTAGCTTCATCATGCCGAAGTTTGTATAGCCTTGCAGTTCAAATACATACTAACCGTTTAATTAGCCGTCTTTGAGAGCTTCAAACGCTCTATCTTGATGGGTCCCGCCGTTCAGGTATATGTATGTATGTTATATCGCCCATTTTTAAATTGTCAAAAATCAAAATGACATGTTTGAATATTCGTATAAGAGTCTTCTTGCAGTAGAAAGAAGACTTTTGGGAAAGTTTCATATCGATAACTTTAAAACTGGTATATTAGTTCGCATAGAAACGGACAGACGGACATGGCTAGATGGACTCGGCATTCTTACTGATCAAGAATTGGTTATAAAATGTTTTTAAAAACTTATAAAATGTTGTTGCTGTTGTTTTCTATGGTATTAACAATGAACATTTTTTTTCCCGCAATTTTTTAAACGTATATATTTCCTTTGGCAATCCGAAGTAGTAATATCCTTGCAAATTATACAAATCTGAATGCGACCAAAATAGTATTAATACATAATATTGAATACAAAGGTACACAGCCAAAAAATTCCACAAACCATTTCTACTTTTCTGTGATATTTGGGTGCTCCTGAGTACAAGTCCCAAACAAACTTATGTTCCATCACCTACAGGTTCCGCGGTATAGCTAAGAATACAAAAAACCGATGTTTGCGACACACAATGGGGTGAGAGACCCCAATAGTAACAATCAAATCAGCCGACAAAAAATTTGAACATCCCTGCAGGAAAAGGAATCAGTTTTGGACCAGTAAAATAATAGTTGGGTCAGGAAAGTTAACTAGTTCAAGTTATGTCCATTTCCTTGTAACGAACTGGTCGATTTTTCATAGGCTTGTCCTCGGAAACAACTAGTCCATTTGCTACTAGTTTTGCACTAGTGGCTGTTAACCAATTTACGGTTACAGCTGTTAGCCTACACTAAAAAAAATAATTTTTTCGAAAAATCGAAAAACTAGTCTATCAACTATTAAATCATTAGATTTACTCGTACCTGAAGATGTTTAATTTGACGCTCTCCTAATTGGTAGTTAATTGAAAGGCGCGGTCTTTTAAAGAAATTATGATTGTTACTATGTAATTAAATACGGCAAATGATAAATAAATGGAATTCAAACAAACTTACTTTTTTCGAGGCAAGTCGCCCTCTCTAGGACTTGAACCGGGCACCTTTGGATTTGTAGACACACTAGCTGATTGAGCCATACACGCATCACATTTTGTAATGCACTAACAAGTTTTACGACAGATTAAACTAAGTTAAAAATAAAACCCAAACTCTAATGGTTTTGATAGCATGTGGGAGATAGTTCCATAGGCGAATTGCATTGATAAAGAATTGTCTCTTCGAGCATAAGGTTTTATATCGAGGGATAATAAAATTTTGAGTTCTTTGCGATTGAGCTGGAAGAAGTTTCTGAAACAAGTAAGACGGTTCACGCGTGCACACAATCTTATGAATAAAAACTAATTTTTTGAGGTCAATCCACTGACTAAGGCTAAGGTCAAGAACATTATTGACTAGGTGGGAAGTGTGGTCAGTGCGACGAAGATTAAACACGTAACGGACGATCGAATTGTAATTGTAAAAGCAACAGTTAATTTTTGAGTATCTTGAGTGTCGCAGTGCCCGAAAATCTCAACACCGTAAAACAGGGTGGGAACCAAGATTGTTTTGGCCACTAGCATTCGAAGTTGGGTTGGCAATAGAGCAACTTGGCAAGAACGAGTGAGAAGTAGAAAGCTGTCTCAGAAGCCCATATGTTCGCCCAGTTGCTCTGGATATATGTTTGCTCCATGTTAACGTGTTGTTAAAGGTAATACCCAGGTTGCCTGCCGATTCTTCGTATTTGATAAGGCTATTTCCAATTATTAAATTCGGGAGTTGCGATGTATCGAAGAGTTTTTTGTAGATAATTACGCATTTGCTTTTTTTTGGGTTTAGACATAGTCCGTTTTCCGTGGACCAGGTATTAATTTTGAAAAGCAGGGTATTACACATACTAATACAATCATTGACTTGACATAGAGGCTTACTAACATAGAACTGCACATCATCAGCGTATAAATGGACATCACAAGGGGACAGAACATTGGGTAAATCATTAACATAGATGGAAAACAATAATGGCCCTAGCACAGATCCTTGGGGAACGCCTCTAGACACCGAAACAAAGCTAGAACAACAGAGTCGGAAAAATTGAAAAGGTTTTTTAGTTTTGTGCATAGAATACTATGGTTGACGGTATCGAAAGCCTTGCTGTGATCAAGTAGAGTCAAAAAAGTTATCCAGTTTTTATCTAGCCACGATGCAATGTCCTCAACTACATCTGTAATGGCACTAACACAGCTCCTATTTTTCCTAAAACCAGATTGCTTTTCACTAAGCATGGAATTGTCATCCATAAAGGGTTGTATCTGTGCCGCCAATATGTTTTCAAAAATGTTTGACAAGAAAGGAATTAGGGATATGGGTCTGAATTCCGTTTGACTTTTCGGGATAGGGACAATTTTTGCGTACTTCCATGCAGAGGGGAAAGTGGATGTGGTAATTGCTGTGTTCATAATGTGTGTTATATGGCTAAGGAGTAATGGTAATAATAATTTAATAAATTTTGGGCTAATGCCATCCAGGCGTTTGACTTCACCTTAAGTAAACATTCAAGAACATCACATTGGCTAACGCACATAAAACTAAATCTATTATCACAGTCTGGTAAGGCATTCAGGTACTTGTTACATGTAGCTTCAGGTACATCGAATTGCACAAACTTCCTGTTCAAATCGTTGACGTTCACTTGGCGTTGGGCCTGCTGCTTGGTGTTACCAATTCCAATATTTTTAAGATCACGCCAAGTTTTTTTAATAGATAAATTTTGAAATTTGGACCCATAAAATTCACACTTTGCAGATCTAATGATCTGCCGGACATTATCACGCGCCCGAGTGTATTGCATTCTAAAAAATTCTGTCTTATATCGTTTCCACTTATTGTAGAAAGCATCACGGATCGCTATATTTTTTTAATGTTATGGGTAAACCAAGGATTTCGCTTTGGAAGGATAGTTTTTTCCCTTATTAACACACATTTGTTATAAAGGTAATCAATGTTGCTGTTGAAAATGTTCAATTGATGCTCGATATTGGGAGACATATATGGGCGGTTCTTTTACAAACCGAACACCTTTTATTGGGTCACATTTTTGATTTGCCTGAAACTTTTTTTACACGTACTATTCGGAAAATAAGTAAACACGTGTATCAGAATTTGACCGAAAAAAAATTTTTTTTTAGTTAAAATTTTTTTAAGTTTGCCAAAAATTGTCAAATTTGAAAAAGTACCCTCTCATTGAAAATCTGTATCTCCGGTTATATGAATCCGATTGACTTCATGTCTTCTGCATTAATTCCTCTAAGACCTCTTCTTTCAAAATAAAATTTCAAAAAAAAAAAAATTTTTTATTTCTTAAAAATAAAAACAAATTAAGATTTAAAAAAATTGTTTAACCATTGCCCCCACAAAAAAAAAATATTTTTTTTTATTTTAATACTTGCGCCATATTGTTAGTTACAATCGGTTTTTGTGAAAAGTTGCAGCCATTTTTAGTTTTTTAAATATCGAATTTTTTTTAACAAGGCTTCAGCTTTTTTCTATGTAAAAACGTCGCAGCAAGTAGGGCTACTCTTTTATTCTTGTCGGATCCTTATGGAATTCATGTTTTCTCATCATTTACTAGTCCTTTAACAATTTTTAATGATTAAAAGTTAATTTTAATTTAATTTAATTTATTTATTTAATATCCCAGCGCTACAAGTGCACACTTATAATTATCGCGCTAGTCACATTGAGTTGATATATTTAACTAATTATTATTTCTATTATATTTAAACAATTTTCCTCATTTACTAACTTAATTACTAACATCAAATATTTTGTAGTTTTCAAATTACTATTACATTATTTTTAATTTTTTTTTCTTTTTTTTTTTTAATAATTATATAGTTTTTTTATATTTTTATTATTATTATTTTTTTTTATTGTTATTTTTATTTAAACTTATAAGTATTGCGATTTTAAATTATCTTTAACTTTATTATAAAATTGAGTTGCGCTCCTAATTGTTTTGATTTGGTGCGGTAGATTGTTCCATAGCCTAATACCATTTATGAAAAATTGCCTTCTCGAACACAGTGTTTGTACTCGAGGGCATATGTAATTTTTGGTTCTTTGGGATGTTGCTGGGGTAAGCTTATTAAAGAGATAATTTGGTTCTCCACTCGTCACTATTTTATGGAAGAATGTTAAAGTTCTAAGATCGATCCAGGAGGTCAAATTAAGATCAAGTATTTTAAATGTCAATTGTGATACATGGTCAAAACGTCTTAAGTTAAACACATAACGGGCAATTGAATTAAAAGCTATATTTAATGTGCGCATATCCCGCGCATCACAATGTCCAAAAATTTCTATTCCATAAAAGAGAGTGGGCATGAGGATAACTTTAGCGATTAATAATCGAACTTCCTCAGATAGGAACGATTTGGTATATGAAAATGTTCTTAACAGAGCATATGTACGTCCTGTCGCTTTGACTATGTGGTTGCTCCAAGATAAAGTATTGTTAAATGTTATCCCCAGATTAACTGCACTCACTTCATAGCTTATTGGCGTATGGTTAATATATAATTTTTGAAGTGAAAGTGTTGAAATTGGCTTTTTACCAATTACCAAACACTTCGATTTCTTCGGATTTATACCCAAGCCATTTTCCTTTGCCCATATTTCAATGAGTGACAACATTTTATTACTTATACGGACACAGGCATGTATTTCGGTTACGGGTCTACTAACATATATTTGGACATCGTCAGCATATAAATGTACTTCACACTCAGACAGGATACTGGGGAGATCATTGACATACATAGAAAACAAAAAAAGGGCCTAGCACAGATCCCTGTGGCACTCCCCTGGTTAAGTTCCGGAGGGACGAAACTTGCGTCCGAGAGACGACCGCTTGAAATCTATTCGTTAAGTACGACCTAATAAGCTTCGTCGCATTAGTCGAGAAATAAAACATGTTTCTAAGCTTGGTAATGAGAATATTATGATTCACAGAATCAAAAGCCTTACTATGGTCAAGGAGCGTTAGAAACGTTACGCAGTTCCCATCCAGTTTTTGTCTTATATCCTCAACAATATTAGTGATTGCAGTAATACAACTCCTTTTCTTACGGAATCCAGATTGTTTTTCATTTAGTAAGGAATTATTAGCTAAGTAAAGTTGAATCTGAGAGGACATAAGATTTTCAAAGACTTTTGATAGGAAAGGTAATATTGAAATAGGCCTAAAGTCATTGTTTAGCTTGGGAATTGGGAATATTTTGGCGTTTTTCCATGTTGTCGGAAATGAAGACGTAGTAATAGCAGTGTTAAAAATATATGTGACATGGGGCAACATTAAGGGGAGCAAAAGCTTTACAAAAGCTTTACAAGTTTTAAGTGTTTTGACAATTTCTAAATGACAAAAAGTAAAAAGTCATTTTTTAATATATAAAAAAAACACAATTATTTATTATAAGAGGTTCTAGAGGAATTAATGCAGAAGACATGAAGTCAATCGGATTCATATAACCGGAGATACAGATTTTCAATGAGAGGGTACTTTTTCAAATTTGATAATTTTTGGCAAACTTAAAAAAATTTTAAATAAAAATATAATTTTTTTTCGGTAAAATCCTGATACTCGTGTTTACTTATTTTCCGAATAGTAAGTGTAAAAAAAGTTTCATGCAAATCAAAAATGTGAAATTTTTTTTTTGGCCAAATCTGTTCGGTTCGTAAAAGAACGGCCCATATATGGACGTCCAATCAAAATTATTATATTCTACTTCCAGTTCAGTGTAGTTAATATTTTTGTAGTCCCTAAATTCGAAAGTGTCAGAATTATAAGCTAAGGTCAAATCATACGTCAGAAAGATGAGGTCATGCTTAGAGAAAACTGGTACAGAGACTTGGTCATACAATAAAATCTTACTAGGGAAGAAGAGGTGTTGGTAAAATGTGTAGGAGTGTATAAATTAACTGAAGTCAAGCCTATAGATTCGAAACTATCAAGCAGGTGGTTTTCTCTTAAGATATTGCTATTCAGGTCGCCAGTAATAATAACATCTGTATATTCAACAGATATTTCACGCAGAACATTTATTAACGGGGCATAGTTAATGTTACGATTCGACCGGTAAATGCATCCTATTAGTGCTTTCGAAGAAAGATCTTTACCGGAGAGTTCTAAAAATAAATATTCAATTTCGCTTTCGATTGGATGCTTACATTTAACGGTAGAATTCAATTTTTTGTTCACATAAATAGCGACACCACCAGCATGACTAAAACGATCTGCACGATAAACAACATAGTCATCACACGCAATAGACAAATCACTAAAATCGGACAAGAGTAAAGACGGCTGACAAGATTTTATGCTTTTTTAGTTTCATGGCCTCTTTAAAGATTATGTAGTGCTCTCTTAATAGCTGCTTGTGAGTCGAACCCAATCAGCTGTAAGCTAAGTTGTTGTTTAGCCGTACGCCTAAGCTCCGATGCAGCGTAACAGCGTGATTTTTTCGTGGCAGCTAAAAGCAGAGTTTGTGGTAAAGTGTCTTCAGATTTTCACCTTCTAATAATAGTATTCCGTGCATGCGTAATTCGCAGGCCTGAGTTGCCATTTGCTGAGAAGATAGTTTGGCTTCTAACTCGCCAGCTCTCTCCTTCAATGTGAACAGTTCGCAGACCTTATGATCCAGGTTGTTGATACGCTCGTTCACCTTATCCCTGTCAGATCGTATCTCGGCAACCTCAGCCTCCACGCTCGCGACCCGCTCTCCCACCAGCTTTAGATCAGCTGCGATTCCATCCAGACGAGTCAAAAGGCCATCAAGAATACGCTGCTCCGCGTCTTGCACCAGGCCAGTAAGTTTTTGTGTTTGCTCTTGGAGACGCAAGTTGAGCATCTTCAGCAGCTGAGATGACGGCGCATCGGACACACGCTCGTTGGTTATCCCGTTGCAGTTGTTGTTGTTGCTACGCAGACGCTTGGTAGATGGAGCAACGATCAAAAAAGTCTTTTGCGCATGTGTTTGTGCATAGTTCAATTTTACAAGGCAGTCCCGTCGGTAGTGAACTGTTAGCTACACTGATAGTACGTGCGAGTGAAAGAGAGATATCGCCCAAGCACGTCAACAGATTAAAAGCCGAAGCATTAGGCAGCCGACGGGACTACCTCGTATAGTTGTATTCGGGAAAAAAGACTTTTTGCGATGACTTCTTCAGTCAATCGGTCTTTTAATAAGTCTCCCTGTGCGAGCGACATTCTTATCTCTCATTGAACGATGTTCGTTACAGAGCGTCTCACGAACAGCTCAACGTTAAGGGCTCAACAGAAAACCGAAAAGAAATGAAACGAAGTCTGCTGCGCAGAGAGAGAACGAAGGGGCATGCTATTTTTCGGTTGTTCTCGGGAGTAGAGCGTACGGAAAATAACAGTCAACAGTTATTTGCATGCTTTGAAGGCAAGTGATTATGTAGAGGTGCGGTGGTAGTTGAAGAAAGCGGTAAAACGATGTTCGATTCGCACACACAAGTGTAGATGCCCGGATTGATGCACAAAGACAACCAAACAAGTGCAGATCGAAGTTTGTGATTATTAATTGTTTTAAATCGATTAAAACTTTGCATGGTCAGTGGCGATCCACAATTCACAGTGTTCACAGTGAGGGCAGGAAATTGTACCAATATTACACCGGAGATTAGATTTTTCGGCCTAAGATACTAGGTAAAAACTTGATTTTCTTCGGAGCTATCAAAAACACGTCCGTTCAACAGTGCGGCTCGATTGCTGATTCTAGTTCTTATAGTTTTCGAGATGTCAGCGTTTATACGGACGGACATGGCTATATCGACTCGGCTAGTTACCTTGATCAAGAATATATATAGAATATAGAAGAATCTTTTATAGGGTCGAAAATGCTTCCTTCCAGCTGTTACATACTTTTGCACGAATACAATATACCCTTTTACTCTACGAGTAACGGGTATAAAAACGAATTATTTTATAGGTAATTTTTAATTCATTTTAAATTTATAAAGAAAAAAAATTTAAAAATTTGTAAAAATAGTTAAGGTTTTAAATTTATTATTCCCATTTTCAAAAAGTTGTTTTGATTTATTTTAGATTATAAAGTGAAATACCGATTTTTAAGGAGATACGACCGCAGCCAAATTTTTTCACCGTATTCCATTGGGGGTCAGTGCTGTCATTTTGTCGTTTTTCAGGACAGATCTGTCCTTTTTTTTAACGGATTTATCCGGTGTATGGAAATTTGTTTTTAATTTTTTTTTGTCCTTTTTTTCCCGTTTTTTTTTTGGCTTATCTGTCCTGTTTTTCAAACTAAGTGATGGCAGCACTGTTGGGGATCTAACCGGCCACTAAGATCCGACGTGTTCCCCCAGTGGCCCCAATCAGCTCCAACATCAATATTTGGTACAAAAAAATTAGATTAATTAATGCTTAACTTCTGAAGTGGTTGGAGTTTCGAAACTTGGAGTTTGCAGAATTTTAGGTTTTGAAAAAGCCCATTTGGAAATCTAAAAAAAATTTCGATATCCCCCATAATTTAGGGGCTACATTTAAAATTAACTTTTCGATTTTGAAAATCTAAACCGCTGCTCCGATCAAGATGATTTTTGGACCATTAGTTATTCTATGGCCCAAAAGCTTAAGTTTAATTTTTCAAGTTTTTAACATTTTTTAAAGTATTTTTAATGAATTTATTTAGATTTTGTAAGTTATTGCGTTGCATTTTGTGGGAGCCTGCCTAGAGAGCGAAACCCAGAGAGCGGATGCCAAGAGAGCGACGGCCGAGAGAGCAACAGCCAAAAATCTGAAGAGGGGAGGGGTAGTGCTGTGTGGAAAGGGAAGGGGAAAGGGGCAATTTAAGTTAAAATTAAAAACATACTGCTGCTCCGATGAATATGATTTTCGATCAATAGTCAATTCTGTGGATCAAATGCTTAGGTTTCATTTTTCAAAAAGTATTTTTCATTTTGTAGCAGAAGTAAAAGCCCTATTTAACTTCCGACATGGAAGAAAGTAGAAAATTAGTACAAATTCGGTAAGCAAAGCTAAAATGTTTCCAAGTTAATTATTAATGTTAAGATTCCAATTTTTGACCAAATACGTACAGTGTGACACTTAAGTCATGATACACCAGTCGATTTTAACTTAATTGGCAAATTGCTCCTTTATTGAAGGACATTCAAAAAAACTGAGTATGTAATGTTGTTCGTTTCACTTTTGTTAACAATAATAAAAAAAAAAATAACTTTTCCATTTAATTAACATACAAAATAAGGAAAAACTAAAAAAAGTCGACATTTTGGCACCACAAAAGTCATTATACCACTATGGCCTGACGCTCCCCTCAAAACTGTGTTTTGTATGGAAATTTGTTTTAAAAAATCCAACAAAATGAGGTATGTTTCATTAAGGGGGAGATACATATAGAACTGCAATTTTTCCTGTTTTTCATGATTTTTTTTAACCAATAAGGGATTGTGCTAGGAGTTCATAACTTGGCATGTTGATTATATTGTTCTTATATAATTTTAACCAATTTTTATTTTTTTCTTATCTTTCAAAATGGCGGTCGTGAGAATTTTCTTGTCAGGGTATATTGAAAAAAAGTATGCCAGTTGCGGATCGTCCACAGGTCGCTGTGTAGATCCGATTTTGTTGAAACCAAGTTTATTTTGTTAAGAAATAATGTAGAAACTGTCTGAACCTAACTTACACAGAATATTTTAAAAACTCTGGTTGTGGCACTCTTTCAAAGTAAAAAATCAAGTTTTTCCATATTTTTGTTGTTGTTTTTGCCTTACAAAAAATACTTTAACGTTCAAATTGCTACATGAAGTAGGTTCAGACAGTGGGCAATTTTATTACAAACATTTCCGTAAAAGCAGCATGATGATCGAAGCACTACTTTTTGAGATACACGATCCGCAGCTGAGGAAAAAATGGTTTCGAGAAAAACGCATTTAAAGTAGTCAAATATATCTACTGCACATGGCAGGTGGGTGCAGTCATCCTGGTATAAGTTTCAAAATATCTCGAATTTCTTCTTGAAACTTGCTTGACACATTCTTAAAGACTTATTCTATCAATTTAAATAATAAAAAAAAAATTGAATGTTTATTTTTTCTATATGTATCTCCCCCCTTAAAATCGGTCAACAACTTAACGAAAAATGGACAGGGTCAAATAACTGATTTGGCGTACAGCATGAATTGCATACAAATTTCAATAAAAATGAAGCTTGTATCTAAATAAGAAATGTAGTTGTGGATCGATCTTAATGAAACATAAATTATTTTTTAGGTAATTTTATCAGCTATTAAAAAAACTTTAATAAAAAATTATTTCATTTTTAAGTATTTTTTTAACATTAAAATCGCAGATAACCTCAAAATGGTTGCCTATATTTTCCGTGATTTCTTCATTTCGGGCAGAGTTAACTACTCCATTTCTTCAAAATAGGTTACATTGACAAAGAAGAGTATTTTAAAAGACGTTTTAAGGGATCACAATTCCTTAAAAAGTGATTCTGTACTTGTACAACTTAAAAATAGATTGATGTCCTTAAACTACACCCAAAAAAAAAACCGATATGAATCGTAGGTCAATTTGACCTTTTTTAACATCATTTTTAGCTTGATATGGTCGAACCGTAAAAAATAAATATGCACAGTTGCACGTGCTTTTCATTTCTGTACTGCAGCTTATGTTTTTTTATATATGAATACGCTTTACCTACCTACTATAATAGTGCAAGCGAGACAACATGCTTGAAGTACGTCAGTTCGAATTTCGAATCCGTCTTTCTCGCTTCCACTCATGTCATTTTGCTCGCCATATTGCTTCTTGCGCCCTTTTTCGAAGTTATAGAGAGAGAATTCGGCAAAGTGATATTATTTAAAATCAATTTTATGAATATTTCAAGGAAAAAATGATATGAGTATGCATAACCTGAAATTTACATGACCATATCGATTTTACGGCGACGTGCTTTTTTTTGTGTGTACCTAAATCCGTTGTTGGGAAATAGTTGGCCAACCAAATTTGTAATTATACCCGTTACTCGTAGAGTAAAAGGGTATATTGTATTCGTGCAAAAGTATGTAACAGCTAGAAGGAAGCGTTTCCGACCCCATAAAGTATATATATTCTTGATCAGGATCACTAGCCGAGTCGATCTAGCCATGTCTGTCTGTCCGTCTGTCTGTCTGTCTGTATGAACGCTGAGATTTTTGAAACTATAAAAGCTAGAAGATTGGCATTTTCATGCAGATTCTAGGAGCTCCTACGCAGCGCAAGTTTGTTTCAAAAAGGTACCACGCCTCCTCTAACGCCCACAATCGCTTATAAACGATTTTAAAAATTTAAATATTTTGAAAAAGTAAAAATTCAGTTTTATTGTGTTTATTAATAACTATCGAAATGTATAAGAAATTTTTTTAAAACGGATTATTCGTTACAAAGTTTTGCGTGAACAAAGTTTTATCTCCATCTCCCTCGCACTCCTTTTAGCTGAGTAACGGGTATCTGATAGTCAGGGCACCCGACTATAGCGTTTTCTCTTGTTTTGTAGTTAAATGTATTATAAAACACCACCACAATACCGTCACTTACGATTATAACGGGTATAAGCCTACATTTTCGCAAAATTGGCGAGCGTTTCTTTAAGACTAAACGGTCTAAAAATAGAACACATTTTTTTTTGGGTGATACAATTTTTTTAAAAATCCTTTCTCTTGTTGTTAATTAAGCTACTTCAATACACTTCTAAAAAAATTATAACCAAATTTATATCAGCTTTCATTAGTGAGAAACTGGGAAGAAAGCTAGCCCTACCAAATCGTTTCTATTATTTTTTCCGCCTTTGCAATACTGTTGGGGTTTTTGCCTCAACAATGCAGATGCAGGTAATCAAAACAATAAGTAAAACGTTTAGTTATAATGTCTTTAACTCGAAGCGAATAATGTAAAGAAGAAGTACAATGCAGGAGAAGAACTAAAGTGTGGTGGAAAAAGAAACTGAAATGCCAGATCAAACTTAATGCTAGATTTGACAGATTGGTACTTTGCTATTAACTGAGGTGAACAGCAAGTTTGAACACACCCCCTCAAAGTAGTAATCGCAAATGTAAATACTAGTCACACCTAGGGAAGTTATACATTCATTATGTTTGTGGCTGCTTAATACCTTGGTGAGGACATCTGCTGGCATACGCTCCGTTCGCATATATTCGACCAAAATTTCTCCATTCCTGTGTTTCTCCTGAATAAAGTGGTGACGTACGTCAATATGCTTAGTACGAGGATGAAAGCCTGAAAGCCGAAGCCTTTGACCAGTTGCTGCGCGCTTTGATTGTCATTGAAGATCCGTACCAATTCGCAGCTGTTGCCAATTCGGTTGAGTAGAGCTTTTAAGTACAGGGCCTCCTTGACTGCCTCTGACATGGCCAAGTACTCCGACTCGGTACTTGATAAAGCAACTGTCCGTTGCTTTCTTGCCTCCCAGCTTATTGCTGCTCCAGCCAATATGAATGCTTGACCAGAGTACGAACGACGATCCGATCCGATCCGACTGCTCGTGTCCAGTAGATCGCATCTCTGGAACTTTGCGCTTCCTTGAACGTTAATGGATCTCATACAGCCGCCACAAGTGCTTTCGTTGGGCACCTGTTACGGATGTAACATGCCGTGTTGATCGCCTCAGCCCAAAACGTAGGTGGCGCCCCTGATTGTTTCATCATACACCTGGCCATTTCGACCAGTGTACGGTTTTGTCTTTTTTTTTTTTTTTTTTTTTTATATATGTGCTTTATTTATTGAATCTTCTCTATATGAGACTAACAATAAGTGTATCAAATCTTAAGAATATAACTTAACTTACAGTCACGTAGACTGAATTTAGACTAACGGGCCCTAATATTTATTGCTGGGCTGGTAGATCGTTTCGATGAAGACGAGTTCTGTTCGAAACCCGTGTTAGGTTCCTTGCGAGGTTATTTGGGTGCAGTGTGAGCTTGTTATGGTAGGCCGCTTTCTGCTTTGCTATTTCATCTTTGACCGGTGGTATGCCCAGATCTCTGTGGATGTTTTCGTTCCGAACATACCATGGTGCCCCAGTGATTGTTCGCAGGATTTTTGATTGTGACCGCTGTATGATGTCAACGTTGCTGTTGCTCGCGTTCCCCCAGAGCTGGGAGCCGTAAGTCCAAATGGGCTTAAGGGTGGAGTTGTAGAGAAGAACTTTAAAGTCCAGGCACAGGGGTGATCGTGAATTTATAATCCAGTGTAGGCTGCTAGCTTTGTCTTTGTCTTTTTGCGATGCCGTTTTGTTGCGGCGTGTGCGGAGTTGTTAATCGCGGCGCTATACCGTTGGTTCGAAGAAAATTGTCGGAATACTTGTTTCGAAACTCAGTCCCATTGTCGCTCTGCAACGCCTTGATTTAAACGCTTCAATTACTTCTGTTTTTTAATTTATACTGAACTGTAGCGAGAATAATCGTCAATACACGTAACGAAATATTTCTGAATTGTTGAAAATTCAACAGGAAATTTCAGCAATTAAGGGAACGACCCTAAATGGTTCCTGTTAAATTTTCAAACAGCTGTTATTGGTTGAAAAGTGTCATGGAACTTTGAAAACATAAAATTTGATTTTTTATAGTTAGTTACTGTTTAAAATTGTTAGCAAGGTAAGAATAACTATAAATAAGCTGTCTAACTTGATATTAAAGTAAATATGGCGTACTGGTGATACTAAAATGTGACAGAGTTGCCATGACTTTTAACAAAAAAGGTGACAACTCTGGTTTTCAACGATTCAACAAAAATTTCAACAGCCTCAAGGTTGTTGAATTGCTGAAATTTCTGAAAATTTCATGAAAAGGACTATTTTCATGAATTTTTCACACGATACGGTTAATGTTAAATAAATTATTTTATTATTATATCAAAGTACAACACTTAAACTATATTTTCCAAAATTTTCATTGAAAAAAATTAAAAAATGAGCCGTCTGCGGCCAATCTCCGTAGGCGCCTCCAAAAAAAGAGGCTTTGCGGTGAACAGCATAACTCATTACTGGATCATTTGAAAAATATAAAGAAAAATGTCCATTAGTTAAGATGTTTCTTGAGGTAATCAGGTCGAGTTTTTGTTTTTTTTTAATTTTTTGGATTTTTAATAATACTTTAAAGTCAAAAACGTGAAAAAAATTGTATATATTAGTTATTATAAAATAAAAAATAAAAATTAAAAAAAAAAGCTCGACCTGATTACCTGCGGATTTAGGTACAAAAATTATGTGCAAAATTTCAGAACGATCGGTACATTAAATTTCGATGGACAATGTTCACCGACTTAAAAAAACATACTTTTCAGGAGAACGATTTAAAGTTTTGGACGCGACGTGCAACTGTTCGGGACCCCTCATTCAAATGGTCATATTTTCTTTAATTTTCATCCGATTGACATGAAATTTTAACACAACATTCTTAACGTGTTGTAAATAAAAAAAATAAAAAAAAATCGAAAAAAAAAATTAAATACCATATCCCCCCCCTTAATCGCGGCGCTATACCGTTGGTTCGAAGAAAATTGTCGGATTCCTTGTTTCGAAACTCAGTCCCATTGTCGCTCTGCAACGCCTTGATTTTGTTGCCCGTACAATTTTCAGCTATAGCTTTGTATGATTTAAACGCTTCAGGTACTTCTGTTTTTTAATTTATACTGAACTGTAGCGAGAATAATCGTCAATAAACGTAACGAAATATTTGTATCCGCTCATGGACTGGGTACGCATCGGTCCGCACACATCACTGTGAACAATTTACATTGCACTTTCAGTTCTTCTCTCAGTGGCGCTTTTATAGTGGTTTGCTTCTTGTCTTTTTTCGTGATACAAATTTCACACTCGGAAAGTTTGTCTCCGTGTTTGATGTTTATTCCGAATGCCTTTCCACTTACCGCCATGTTTTTTAAATCCTTCTCATTTAAATGACCCATGCGACTGTGCCACAGGTCAATCTCGCTTTGCTTGTCACTAATCTTGTTAGCTTGTTCACCCGTGTTTAAGTAGTACAAATTACCGTACCGTTTTGCACTAAGCCAGACTTCCTTATTGTTTTTCACAATTACGGCTTCTTGCTTACGAAAATGAACTTCATAACCTCTGTCAGTGATTCTTGAAACCGAAAGCAAATTTTGGCTTAGCTACGAAACAAACAAAACTTCTTGCAGTGTTATCTCATTGTTCTTCTGTTTTCCTTTTACTTCGATATTTACTTCGTTTTACGTGCTTCCGATTCTTCTAGTATTTTAACACGGAGAATATCTGGGGCTCGTGTTTCAATCGCACATCGGAAAGTCTCATAGGAATCCGGCAAACTATACAACAAGAGAATCGCGAGCAGATCATCAGATATGGCCACCCCGATTTCTTTCAGTTTCTTTACTGCGTCAAAGAAATCATTAATGTGAACACGCCGTCACTTCCTTCACTCATGCGATACAAGGCTACTCGTTTTAGTAAACTAGCTTTGCGGACAGGTCCTTTTGATTGGAATGTGTTTTGGAGTTTCAACCAGTATTCTCTTGAAGATGTATAGTCTTCAATTAGGGCCAACTCGGATGTACTTATGGACAGTAAAATATCCGCACGGGCTTTTTAGTCCTTGATTTTCCATAAAGCCTTTGCTTCATCCTCGATAGGGCACCCCACTACACCGTTTACATACTGCCATAAGTCATTTTTCACAAGAATAGCACACATTTGCAACTTCCATGTGTCGTAGTTCTCCGCGTTTAGCGGCTCAATTCCTATGAACGAATTTGCCATTTTTGACAGCTTCTCTTTCTCGACTTTTTACTTATTTTCACAAAATTCCTGACAACCGAACTCCAAACTATTTTTAAGCCAACGAAGTCGAAATCATCACTCAAAGTGACAAAAAGATGAAGGGATTCCCTAAACTGTTGAATTTCTGAGTTGTTGAAAATTCAACAGGAAATTTCAGCAATTAAGGAAACGACCCTAAATGGTTCCTGTTAAATTTTTAAAGAGCTGTTATTTGTTGAAAAGTGTCATGGAACTTTAAAAACATAAAATTTGATTTTTTATAGTTAGTTACTGTTTAAAATTGTTAGCAAGGTAAGAATAACTATAAATAAGCTGTCTAACTTGATATTAAAGTAAATATGGCGTACTGGTGATACTAACATGTGACAGAGTTGCCATGACTTTTAACAAAAAAGGTGACAACTCTGGATTTCAACGATTCAACAAAAATTTCAACAGCCTCAAGGTTGTTGAATTGCTGAAATTTCTGAAACTTGATTTTGTATGGAACGGCTGATTAACAGCTGACAAAAATTCAACAATTCAGCAATTCACTAGTTTAGGGAATCCCTTCGATATACATTTTTTGTATTTTTAAGAATGAAAAAACAAAGTTTCAACTTTGGCTTCACATTGTGAGGTTTCTGTAAGACCTAGGACCATAATTCTTTCACTTCCTAATGCAAAATTTAATATTCTTTCGCAACTTATGACCCTCATTGGACAACTCCAAAATTTGTATTTTGAATTATTCGTCGCTTTTGAGATCGCTCACCCCAGTGTGCGACATTAGGAATTATGTGGCCTATATAATTGTACTTACCTGAATTATTTTTGTTGAAATCTGCTGTCATTGCATAACGGCATTCCTAAATAATAGTCCCCATTGTCAACCATTGCCTATGTCTTTGGAATTCGACGACAAAGTTGAAAATCCCAAAATGTTCTCGATTTATGAAATGGAAAACCAATTCCAAAAATTTAATCTTAAATGAAACTAATTTGTCAAATTTTAAATAAGTCAAACCAATCAGAATGCGAGTAAACATGTATATTTCTCTATGTCTGTTTAGTGAACGTATTTAATTTCGTAGTTCTAGAGATTCCTTGACTTACTTAAAGTTTGACAACATTTAGGAGTAGATAATAAAATCAAAAAAGCGGTTTTATTCGTTTAATAAATCCAATAAAATGTCGTCATTAAAACGACTTAAACCGAAATTAAAGCATACAATAATCAGAATTGGTTTTTCATCAGAGAAATTGTGAAATTTTTGGGAGTTTCAACTTTCGCGTGGAATTCCAAAGACATGGGCAAAGTGTCAGCAAACATTGATTTTTTGTATTCTTAAGTATACCGCGGAACCTGTAGGTGATCGCATTATGGTATGCTGAACGCGTCCTATGTTAAAACAAACTCACATTTAGCAAAAACAATTTGGGTGCTCCAATCTTAAGAAACAGATTATGCTGCGGAATCCTGCATTCAATGAATTTAAAAATGCAACGGGGTAACATCATCAACAGTCTCATCAGGTCACTCCATTATACTTACAAACAAGCGTTATATACCACACATAACAGACTACGTCCCACCCATAGATACAAGGTTCTCATACCCACACGCACAGAATGGAACCACCTCCCTCACCAGATCGAGAACGCCGTCAATATATACACGGATGGCTCCAAGCTTAACTTGCAAACAGGAGGGGGAGTTCTCGCCTGAACTAGACATAAAAGTCTCTTTTCGACTACCAGATCACTGCAGTGTCTTCCAAGCGGAAGTGATGGCAATCCAGGAATCCATGTCTTACCTGGATACAACAAAACACTGCAACACGACATCTTCATCTTTTCGGACAGTCAAGCAGCCCTCAGGGCCCTCGACTCCTACTCAACTAACTCACTTACTATCTCTGAATGCCGCAAATCTCTGAACGAGATGGCCACTCATCTCAGAATCAGCCTCATCTGGGTGGCTGGACACCGTAACATTGAAGGCAACTGCATAGCGGACGAACTAGGGACAACCACCGACATCCTTCGCGATAAGGACACGGTGGGCATGCCCATAGCTACCTGCAAGCTTCTCCTCAAGCAAAGATTGTATACCCTCTCCAACAAACGTTGGAATACGATCTTAACATGCCACACCTCCAGACTCACGTGGGGTAATTATAACCCGAAAAGAACCAAAACCCTTTTACAATGTAATAGGGCAGACATTTCCACCTTAATTATTGCCCTCACGCCCCACTGTCTTTTAGGGACACACGCGCGCATGCTAGGACTCAGATAGACAGATAGAGGAAGAGGAGAACATTGAACACCTCCTATGCTTCTGCCCAGCACATAACCTCACACGTTTTCAAGCTACTAGGAAGCTACACCCTTCCGAGCCTTGCAGCCATACAAGGCACAAGCATCCCCAAACTCCTTTGTTTTCTGAAAAGAACTAACTGGTTCGAGAAACCCAAAAACCCATGAGCTAGGGAAATGGATCTATTCGGAGATCATATGGTATCACAAGGGGCCCAAGGTGGCCTAAGTGAGGGGATTAGTCTATAATCCCCAACCATGCTCACCTAACCTAACATCATCAACATCATCAGGGACAGAGTCGATTGATTTATAGGACACTTCTAAACTATCAAATGAGTTTTGCAATAATTTATTGATACCGGTTGCTCTTTCATGTTTGGTTGTCAAAATGGGGCGCTCAGATTATCTGAGTCAGATAGCCAACCAAAGCTTTTACACGATATGTTAAACACATTTTCAAGCTCTACTCAGATAGCCAATCAAAGCTTTTACATGACCCTTTTTCTATGCACTCATAGGCGTACTTAAAATTTCAGGAGTGGGTCATACATGAAAATTTTTGTTGAAATAGGTCGTAAAAAAGGGGGATACACAATTAAAGTAAAATTTCAAAGTTTGTGATTTTAAAAGGAATTCCAAAAAAGTATCGAAATGTGCACCAAAGAGGGCTTTTTTTAAAACCAAAATTGAAACCATAATTGTGAATTTAAGCCCTACCGTTTTTCCACACCAATGTCAGCCTTCTTCTCAGTCTTGTTACTCTCTATTTGGGCAAGCTCTCTCAGAGAGTTCGTTCAACGAACTTCGTTGTGCGCACTGCGCATGATCACCCCCTTTATTTGCTTCTACCTATACTCTTGCTACTGTTATAACAAAGATCTTGCTTATTATCAGTGCATCCTGCTCACTCCCAAAATTCGAATTGTGGCAAAGGAGAGCAAATGTATTTTTTGTATAGCCCTTTTCTAATACGTGCGATTTCAATTTGTCAAATCAATGAAAATACATGTGGCCCCGGGATTCCGTTTCATGACGAACACTTCTGAGCCAACGTTGTAACATTATAAACTATTTATTATATTATTAATATTTAGGATATTGATTACAGGTTCGGTTGTGGTTTTAACTTAAAGTTGAACAAAGTGTTTTTCCGCGATGCACATGCAATGATATTTTGGCAACTTGTGTCTGGTACGAACGAGATCTTGACACCGACTGACTATTCGTTAAACTTTACTCGTTTTTTGTACTCTCGATCGACTTTTCTAGAAGCGCTGACCACTTTGAGTTTTTCTTTCTGTTTGATCTTCTGTTTTTCATACATTCGGCCCTCATGACTGGGTGTTCGCCCCGAACTCCTTCATAAACTCAGCTACAGTGGATGTTTTCAAAGGACCCTCGCTATCTCCCACTTTTTCAACGTCATACCTGCCATGTTTGTGAACTTTTACTACCTTGTAGGGGCCAAGATACTTTCCTTCAAATCAACGCCGAACTGAGTACGCCTGATCGCGACTAGATCTCTCTATAAATCAAAAGTACGCCTGTTATCTTCTTGAAGAGCTTGTATGTTCTCTTGCGTATCTGTTCACGCTCTTGGTCTAATTCTTGTATCAAAGACTGATGAATCTGCTTTTTCAGCTCTTCGACAACATTGGCATTCTCTCTACCTAACCGTTACCACGAGGTACACCTGTAGCGATCAATAAGTGCTGAATCTTCTGTTTGTCACAGTATTCTTTAAACAAGTGAGAGGTGAAAGCTGCACCACGGTCTGGCACGATCCTGAATGGATTACCAATAAGAGAGAACGCTATATTCGGGTGCCCCGACTATCAGATACCCGTTACTCAAGGGAGTGTGAGGGAGATGGATATATAAATTTGATCAGCCATAACTTTTTTACGAATGGTCCGATTTAAAAAATTTCTTCTACATTTCGATAGGTATTGATAAGCACAACAAGACTGCATTTTTACTTTTCCGAAATATTTACATTTTTAAAATAGTATATAAGCGATAGTGGGCGTTAGAGGGGGCGTGGTACCTTCTTGAAACAAACTTGCGCTGCGTATGAACTCCAAGAATCTTCATGCCAAATACCAATCCGCTAGCTTTTATAGTTTCCGAGATCTCAGCGTTCATACGGACAGACAGACAGACGGACAGACGGACATGGCTACATCGACTCGGCTAGTGACCCTGATCAAGAATATATATACTTTATAGGGTCGGAAACGCTTCCTTCTCCCTGTTACATACTTTTGCACGAATACAATATACCCTTTTACTCTACGAGTAACGGGTATAAAAATGATGGCCTGCCTGTCCAAACAATTTAGCACCTCCTCAACTCCAGTACTGCGTGTTGGATACAACTAAACGTACTTCGAAAATTCATCCACGACTACTAGAATGTGATTGTATATTTTCTTGGTGATCTCCATCGGCCCTACGTGATCAATATGATAAGTAACTAATGGTTTGTCTCCCTTATCAATTGGATTTAGGTAGCCTTCCTCCTTTCCGGCCTTTGCATTTACTAAAATGCACTCCACACAATTACCCACTACTTTCGAAACCTTGTCCCTTATTTATTTATTTATTAATATTTTCCTAGCGCGACAAGTGATTACTTATATTTATTGCGCTAGTCACAATGAATGGCATACAAAATATAACTTTTAGCTTACAACTACTATGCTTACTGTTAACCTTATACATTTTATTAGATTTCATTAAATATTATTATATTTACATTTTTTTTTTTTTACATTTTTTTTTTTTTTTTTTGTGTCATTGTTGTAAATATACCTAATTATTTAATTCAAATTTTTGTAGTGTGTCATTAAATTTGAAATGAAATAGAATTTTTCCACCAAATTCTGTGTCCTCCTTGCCGAAAAATTCCCTGGCTTATGAGCAATCTGAATTAGCTCAGTTTCTATTTGAGATGGAACTACGATCAAAATATTTCTCACCTAACCACTCGCAACGGAACTTCCTTCTTTTTCATCGTCATGTCAAACGCGTTACAATCTGTGATGATTTTAAACTTCGTTCCCAAGACATACAATACACACGCCAATTCGTCAATGCCAGCCGATCCGATTTTTGGCCAAAAATACGATTTTTTTTAAAGAAAATTACCAATATAAGTTTGAAAACCTTTTCATAATACATTAAACTAATTTATGCCATAGTTTTAAAGAATTCGGGCAAGTAGTTTTCTTTTACCGTATTTTCAAAGTGGGAAATTCATCAAATACTGATGGAAATTAAAAAAAATCTTGAAGTCAAAGATGCAGATGTAGCTGTTCGACTCTTCGCGAAACTTGTAGATGTGATTACTTTCAACACATAAAAAATACAATATAGGTCGTATGTCTTACTTGTTTCCTAAAATAAATGTATTTGTTGATTTTTACGTCTTTTCTTATCAAATGAGTACTTTGCTTTTCAAGTGCCTTTGAGTGCCATCCCCGAATTAGTTCATTCCTTCAAAAAAAAATTCGTTGATCAATTTACTAAAAGCGCATACCGCCGACTCGATGCGGTTTTGCCTTAGTTTTCGGTAATTTAAGTTTTAATTGAAGGCTTAACTCGAAGTCGAGCCATTTTGTTGAGCTTTGTTAAGAGAGCCCAAAAGTATGCCGTACTTTGTTTACTTCATGTTTAAGTGAACATTTTGCGCGCCAAATTTGATTTTAGTGAGACTAACATCTAAAATCTACTTTTTACGTGCACTAATCGATCATGGTCCTTTCGAAATCTATATAGTTTAGATCCGGAAACTTCAAAACAGGAAATTACAGCGCAGAGACGAAATGCCCGGCAGAGCGCCTAAGGAATTTAAGGGAGGACTTTAGTATGGGGTGACGACTTAATTCCGCTGACATAATTCCGCCGTTTTTAAACGACATAATTTCGTGCGATCTTATGACGTTTGAGAACGTCATAAGTCCGCCGCAGAAATAACGACATAATTTCGCCAGCCGCGGAATTATGTCGCTGCTAAACGACATAAGTTCGCGCGAAATTATGACGTTTAAAAACTACTTGTGGCGGACTTATGTCATTTTAAAGTGACATAAGTCCGCCGAGGAATAAACGACATAATTTCGCCAACCCACAGTGGGCCAGAAACTTCATTTTTTGGCCAAAAATCTGTAATTTCTTTCCTAGGACAGTTAGAAGGATGCGGTTTTTTTTCTTAAAAGAACTAAAAGTAAAATTTCTTGGAATTTTATATGATATAGATAATCCAAACCAAACTAGAAGACGCACTCAATCCATTTTCATATACGATAAAGTATGAGATTAAACAAACTAAAAAAAATTAACATCACTAAAAAATATGATGTCGTTAAAGATTTATGAACCGTAAAAAACTGCAACTTTTGGAGGCTCCCACATCAACGTTTATCAAACAATCAATTTAAAAAAATGTAAATTTTTTTGTTCTTGTTTTCTCTTAAGATTTTTTATTCAAATTATTAAAAAAAAATTATTTTAAAATTATTGTTTTTTAATTTGTTTAATGCTAATTTGACATTTTCTGAAGTCATCACAAAAGTATGATACATTTATACTTGCACAGTTCAGATTAATCATATTTCAGTTCTCATCTGAAGAAGGTACAAGAAAGTACAAGAAATTCTGCATACCTTTGGGCATACTAAAGTCCTCCCTTAAATCCATAAGGCGCTCTGCCGGGCATTTTGTCTCTGCGCTGTAATTTCCAGTTTTATAGTTTCCGGATCTAAACTATATAGATTTCGAAAGGACCATGATCGATTAGTGTACGTAAAAAGTAGATTTTAGATGTTAGTCACACTAAAATCAAATTTGGCGCGCAAAATGTTCACGAAAACCTGAAGAAAAAAATGTACGGCATACTTTTGGGCTCTCTTAACAAAGCTCAACAAAATGGCTCGACTTCGAGTTAAGCCTTCAATTAAAACTTAAATTACCGAAAACTAAGGAAAACCCTCATCGAGTCGGCGGTATGCGCTTTTAGTAAATTGATCAACGAATGTTTTTTTTGAAGGAATGAACTAATTCGGGGATGGCACTCAAAGGCACTTGAAAAGCAAAGTACTCATTTGCTAAAAAAAAGACGTAAAAATCAACAAATACATTTATTTTAGGAAACAAGTAAGACATACGACCTATATTATATTTTTTATTTGTTGAAAGTAATCACATCTACAAGTTTCTCGAAGAGTCGAACAGCTACATCATCATCTTTGGCTTCAAGATTTTTTTTGCCATCAATATTTGATGAATTTCCCACTTTGAAAATACGGTAAAAGAAAACTACTTGCCCGAATTCTTTAAGGGGGGGGGGGGGGGATGGGTATTGTTAATTCGGCCAAAAAAAGGCCTATTTTCATGAATTTTTTCACACAATACGGTTAATGTTAGATAAATTATTTTATTATTATATCAAAGTACAACACTTAAACTATATTTTCCAAAATTTTCATTGAAAAAAATTAAAAAATGAGCCATCTGCGGCCAATCTCCGTAGGCGCCTCCAAAAAAAGAGGCTTTGCGGTGAACAGCATAACTCATTACTGGATCATTTGAAAAATATAAAAAAAAAATGTCCATTAGTTAAGATGTTTCTTGAGGTAGTCAGGTCGAGTTTTTGTTTTTTTAAATTTTTGGATTTTTGGTAATACTTTAAAGTCAAAAACGTTTTTATTAGTTATAATAAAAAAAAAATAAAAATTAAAAAAAAAAAAGCTCGACCTGATTACCTGCGGATTTAGGTACAGAAATTATGTGCAAAATTTCAGAACGATCGGTACATAAAATTTCGATGGACAATGTTCACCGACTTAAAAAAACATACTTTTCAGGAGAACGATTTAATGTTTTGGACGCGACGTGCAACTGTTCGGGACCCCTCGTTCAAATGGTCATATTTTTTCTTTAATTTTCATCCGATTGACATGAAATTTTTACACAACATTCTTAACGTGTTGTACATTAATAAAAAGAAATAAAAAAAAATCGAAAAAAAAAATTAAATACCATACCCCCCCCCCTTAAAACCCTGGCATAAATTAGTTTAATGTATTATGAAAAGGTTTTCAAACTTATATTGGTAATTTTCTTTAAAAAAAATCGTATTTTTGGCCAAAAATCGGATCGGCTGGCATTGACGAATTGGCGTGTGTATTGTATGTCTTGGGAACGAAGTTTAAAATCATCACAGATTGTAACGCGTTTGACATGACGATGAAAAAGAAGGAAGTTCCGTTGCGAGTGGTTAGGTGGGAAATATTTTGATCGTAGTTCCATCTCAAATAGAAACTGAGATAATTCAGATTGCTCATAAGCCAGGGCATTTTTCGGCAAAGAGGACACAGAATTTGGTGGAGAAATTCTATTTCATTTCAAAGTTAAGGGACAAGGTTTCGAAAGTATTGGGTAATTGTGTGGAGTGCATTTTAGTATGTTACAACAAACAAAATTATTTATATTTTCGTATTATTTTGACATAAATTTTTCGATCCTTCCTAAGGAAGCTATACAATATAGTCATCTGATAGTTACTTTGTTTTCAAATTATATTTAATGTCAAAAAACCAGGGACCGTAATCTTTATAAGCGATATTCAAAAAACTCAGAAATATTCATTATTTATGAGTTTTATAAATATGTATCAGGAATAATCATTATTTATGAGTTTTAAAAATATGTATCAGGAATAATCATTACATGTAAGCGAAAAAAAATATCTCTCACAAATATTGATTATTTTGTGAGCGATATTATTTCGCTTAAAAATATCACTCAAAGTGCGATTGCAGCCGTTCTAAGCGGAATTTTACAAAGATTTAAATATGTGCTTGTAGGTGGCAGCACGGAGCATTTGGATTTTCTTTGTTTAAACCATTTAAAAAGCGGTAAAATTCCGCTTAGAACGGCTGCAATCGCACTTTGAGTGATCTTTTTAAGCGAAATAAATTCGCTCACAAATAATGATTATTTGTGAGCGATATTTTTTTCGCTTATAAGTAATGATTATTCCGGATTCATATTTATAAAACTCAAAAATAATGATTATTTCTGAGCAATATCAAATAAAAATCAAAAAACCGTGATCATTGCGGATTTGAGAAGGTTATCTAAATAGTAACCGAATGGTGTATTTCATTTGGTTTTCCGACTATTATAAGTGACTGATTTTTAGATTCAAAAAATCAAAAATAATGATTATTTTCGGTCCCTGCAAAAAACAGTGCAGGGCTCCAGATAATTAGCACTCGGCTTCAATATTTAAAAAGCGTTGGCTTGTCAATAAACACAATAATTTCCCAAAAAAAGTATATTCCTACTCCTCTTTTAAGTTAGAATGTTTATTGATGAACTTGTTTTTTAGCATTTCGAATTCATGAAGGACATTCGGGTTGAGTGATATTAAATTGCTTCATTTGCTCTTGAAAAATGTTGGAATATTATTGTGGAACCTTGATTTTGCTTTACTTTCAACTTCATTTAAGATGCAACAAGAAACCTACGTGTTTATATTTACTTTATACCTATACCATTTACGCATATTACAGTTAGCCGGTAAGGTGCGCATTTTTTGTACGTCGTACATGTCAAAACAACATTTTTCTTCTTCTTCATATCCGGCAAAAAAATATTATTTTTAACAACAGTGCTGTCACCTTTTTGCACAGGCGGCATTTTATTATTAATTACACTATGCATCATCAAAAATTTACCTCGATGGATGCTATATTTTTGGATTCGTTACGAATTCCTTAGTTAAACTGCGTTTTTCAAAAAGTTCCCCGACGCAAGGATTCTTAGCAAAATGACCTCAAAGTTCGAAAAATTCTGAAATTGGCCAACTTTCCGGAGCTCTCAGAGGCAAACGGATTCATGGTTTGATGCGATGTTAAAGTTTTTTAAAAGATACACTCTTTATCTTTCAACCCCCATACAGGGCGGCAACACTACTACTATTTTGACCGCAGCTGTATGCTTTTATGTTTTTTGACTATGTTTTCTAAAATTTGTTTCTCCCTTAATAAAAATCCTAAAATTATTCTAAGTATGGGGGTTGAAAGATAAAGAGTGTATCTTTTAAAAAACTTTAACATCGCATCAAACCATGAATCCGTTTGCCTCTGAGAGCTCCGGAAAGTTGGCCAATTTCAGAATTTTTCGAACTTTGAGGTCATTTTGCTAAGAATCCTTGCGTCGGGGAACTTTTTGGAAAACGCAGTTTAACTTAGGAATTCGTAACGAATCCAAAAATATATCATCCATCGAGGTAAATTTAAAAATCATTAAAAGTGCTGCACAGTGTTATTAGTATTATTAACACAGAAAACAAGAAAGAAAGTTAACTTCGGCCAGCCGAAGTTTATCTACCCTTGCAGGTATGCCTATTTAAAATGTTGTTTTTAAATTGTCAAAAATCAAAACGCCTACTTCCTACAAAGTTACAATGTTTTTATACCCTTGCAGAGGGTATTATGATTTCAGTCAGAAGTTTGCAACGCAGTGAAGGAGACGTTGCCGACCCTATAAAGTATATATATTCTTGATCAGAATCTCTAGACGAGTCGATCTAGCCATGCCCGTCTGTCCGTCCGTCTGTCCGTCTGTTTCTACGCAAACTAGTCCCTCAGTTTTAAAGCTATCTGGCTGAAAAGTCTTATATCTATTGCAGGTAGTATATAAGTCGGAACGAGCCGGATCGGACAACTATATCATATAGCTCCCATAGGAATAACCGGGAAAAAAAATGTAAAAAAATTATATCTTGGGTGTTTTTGAACACATCACCTCCTACATTTGGAAATATCATTTTGTATCTAATTTTGAATTTCGAATAAATTTTTATCAAAATCGGACGACTATATCATATAGCTGTCATAGGAACGATCGGAAAATTAGTGATTAAAAGGAATTATCTGCAAGAGTATCTTCCTTTCTTGTTTTCACCTGCAATCGCTTATTTTCTTTGTTTTTAGATTTTTCAAATTTAAGCCTAGATTGTTTTCCGTTAACACATGCCTCCCCTAATTCATTTTTATTTAGCTGTACGTTTTTTTAAAACTTCAACATCTTCAAACAAGCTGTTTCGTTTAATTTCTAAGAATTTTCCTACACTTATATGGTCTTACCTTTCATGCCACAAGCGATATTCAGCATCATTAAAAATTTTGGATGTATATACTTTGCTATTTAAATAAAATTTCACAATCGGTACTTTATACTTACACTAGCAAGGTGGGACGCAGCTTCGCCAGCGGAAATTAAGATAGAAAATATGTATGTATGTATATAGAATAGCTACATATATTTCCATACCTTTAGCTTTATATTAATAACTAGCAAGGTGGGCCGCAGCTTCGCCCGCGGAAATTAAGATAGAAAATATGTATGTATGTATGTAGAATAGCTACATATATTTCCATACCTTTAGCTTTATATTAATAAAGACAGGTGGGGGACGCCGTGAATCAAATTGTTTAAACATTTGCATTTGTTTAAACAATATGAGGCACGTGTAATAAAGAGCGTGAGAATCAATTGGTTTAATGTTCTTTTAATATTATCAATGCGATTTTAATTTTAAATCACAAAAATCGGTTACAAAATGTCTTAAATCTGTTGTGGAAATATAAATGAAATATTGTTTTAGCAAAAGGATATCAGTATTATATTGATTTTTTGGATATACATATTTTGTGCGTGTTTGTGTACATAGCAGAGCGAATCATTGTTTATTTTTGTTTTTTACAAATCCAAAGTTTGTAGATAACTCAACATTTGAAAACAAAAGAAAAGATTTGCGATATAATCGATTTTTTAACCGCGCATTTTAAATTTTTTGTGACTGTGGTATTTTCATTTTTTGCCTGCACGGTCACACTTAAAATGCTACATACACACATTTACGACTTAATGCAAAGTGCGCCAGCAGAACATACATACATACATATGTGGAGGCCTTAGCGTCACATGGGCACAACAAAATTGGAAAATATTGGGGACTTGGTTAAGGAGGCTGAATTTCCAAAAAATTTACCTGCAGTTAGTTGCGGGTATGCCATAAGATTATAAGCATAATTTTTTTAAACCATTTTAACAACATTTATAACAGAGAACAGGCAACGGAAAGAATACAAAAAAAAAATCGAATTTTGGGGTACTTTGGGGTCGTTTATTGTTTTAATTTGTACCTCACACACGTATCCTAATTATTTCCGAATTAATTTGATTTTTTTAGATTTTTATGTCAATCCGTTCTGGAATTTGCTACTGACCGTTTGTTATTGTTCCAATTATATTAGTTTAGATTTTTAAAAAAAAATGTTTTAAAAATATTGTTTTTTAATTTGTTTAATGTTAATGTGACATTTTCTGAAGTTATCAAAAAAGTATGCTACATTTATACTTGCATAGTTCAGATTAGTCATCCCAGCGGACCAAGGCGCGATAGTATAGCGAAACTATCGCAAAATGTTCGTAAATGGACTTAGAAACGATAGAAATCCGCGAGCTTTTACTAAAGTCTCGTTAAATGTTCGCAAACGGACTCAAAAACGAGCGTTTAGTAAACAAAAACCGGGCGACATTATTTTTAGCCTTATGTCCAGTTTTCATTCTTTTTTGAGCTCGTTTGCGATAGTTTTGCGAGACTTTGCCGTTTTTGTTCTACTTCGTTTCTCGTTTCCATGGCTGATGCGCAGTTTCTCGTTCGTTTCTTTTCGTTTCTTTAGTGCGTGTTTTTATTTGTGCTTAGAAACTTGCAGAGTGCAGTCGTATAAAAGCCGAAATTGTTTAAAAGTGATTTATTAAATAAACAAAATCAGTAATTAAATTATAATTGAGTGTTTAGTTCAGTGCTGTGACCCAAAGAGTGAGTTAAAACGGCTTTAAAGCCAAAAAACAAAACAGAAATAAATCAAAAATCACATGTGCGTTCTTCTTCGTTTTTCAGCCTTCTTCTTGGAATTTTGCGGTGGAAGTGAAAAGAAGAATAGTGTCCGACGACCTCGCACGGCTGTACTCTTGGCGTGGAACCGAGGCCAAGAAATGTATAAGGGGGTTGCGCAATCCGTAGTAAGTATTTTTTATACGAATAATTATATTACAATGCACAATATTACAAAATCGTTTTTTTACAGCGGGATTTAAAGAAAGATTTTCCCTGGAAGAAGCGGATTTCGACAGGATAACCCAGAAGTTTTTCCAGTACGCCCAGGACAGGATATCTAAGAGTGAGAAGCAGATGAAAGTAAACGTTTAAGTACTCCAAAAGAGTCTCATATGTTTAAGAGTCTCATAAATGCACCATGAAGTACCACAAAATCTCATTACCCCTTTTAATTTCATTAATTTTTATGATTTGTGTGATACCATATTTAAAAAAATATTAAAATAAAAAAGAAAAACCAAAAATTTAGTACTGCTTTCACTGTAGGAATGAAATGGAATGAAACACCTTTTATAATCTTTTTCGATCCGCTACTAATATTAATTTCGGCTCGTTAATGATATTAAAATCGCCTCGCAAAAGATATCACCAAAGGCTCGCAAACGATCCGTTTACGAGCTATCGAAAACGAAACTTCCTCTGCCACAAACTGAGCGACCAGTGATTCGTTTTTTCATCGTTTTCGGATTCGAGGCGATAGCCGTTTTCCGTTTAAGTTTCGCGTAACTATCGTTTGCGATATCGCTAACGAACACTTGGTCCACTGGGATATTTCAGTTCTCATCTAAAGGAAGTACAAGAAATGCTGCATACCTTTGGGCCTACTAAAGGGCATAGCGTCATAATTCCGCGCAGTACATTTCTGGCGAAATTATTTCGCTGCTAAACGTCATAAGATCGCGGGAAATTGTGTCGTTAAAAAATTACTTGTGGCGAACTTATATCGTTTTAAAGTGACATACGTCATACGAACTGGAGGTCCTAGCAGTCATTTCAGCATTGCACAGTGGGCCAGAAAGTTCATCTTTTGCCCAAAAATCTGTACATTTTTTCCTAGGACAGTAGAAGGATGCAGTTTTTTGGGTTTTTTCCTAAAAGATTGAACTTTTCAACGAACTAAAAGTATAATTTCTTGGAATTTTATATGATATAGATATTCCAAACCAAAGTCGGAAAATTGTACGTACTTTTCGGTTTATTATTTAAAAAAACAAGAAAGACCGCTATAGTCGGGTTGGTGTCCCGACTATCTAATACCCATCACTCGGCTAAAGGGAGTGCGAGGGAGATTGAGATTTAAACTTTGATCAGGCTTAACTTTTTATCGAATGGTCCGATTTAAAAAATTTCTTCTCCATTTCGATAGGTATAACTAAACACATCAAAATTGAATTTATACTTCTTCGAAATCTTTAAAAATGTGGGCGCCAGAGACATTTTAGTATCGTTTGTGGGCGATTATGGGCGATTGTGGGAGTTAGAGGGGGCGTGGCGCTCGGCTGAAATAAACTTGCGCTGCGTAGGAAGCCCAAGAATATGTGTTGGTAATCCCAATATTCTAGCTTTTGTAGTTTTCGAGATCTCAGCGTTCATCCGGACGGATAGACTCGGATCGACTCGGCTAGTGATCCTGATCAAGAATATATATACTTTATAGGGTCGGAAAAGCTTCCTTCTAGCTGTTACGTAACTTTTGCACGAATACAATATACCCTTTTACTCTACGAGTAACGGGTATAAAATTAACTAGAAGAAGCACTTAATCCATTTTCATACACAAAACTAAAAAAAATTAACATCACTAAAAAATATTATGTCGTTTAAGATTTATGAACCGTAAAAAACTCCAACTTTCGGAGGCTCCCACATCAACGATTATCAAACAATCGATTTTAAAAAAAATAATTTTTATTTACCCTTGCAGAGGGTATTATAAATTTGGTTAGAAGTTTGTAACGCAGTAAAGGAGACGTTTCCGACCCCATAAAGTATATGAATTCTTGATCAGGATCAATAGGGGAGTCGATATAGCCATGTCCGTCTGTCCGTCTGTATGTCTGTTTCAATACCGTTTGCGAGCTCAGTTTAAAAGCTAGCGATCTGAAACCTTTACAGTCGACCTAAAACATGTGTACGCAGATCAAGTTTGAAAATCGACCCGATCGGACGACTATATGCTATAGCTCCCATAGGAACAATCGGATATAGCTTTCATAAAATGAAGATATTTCGCGCAGTGTAAAGGCTATCGACATGAATCTTTCCAATTTTTTTTCTTTTATGCATACCTTGATCAGGGTAAAAGCGCGTACCGATCGGTCGTCTATATCTTATAGCTCCCGAAGGAACAATAGGGTAAAATCGGTCAAAATGTGACGTTTTTCAGGATATTTCGCGCAGTATACAAGCTATTGACATGAAACTTTCCAAACATTATTGTTTTATGCACACCATGATCAGGGTAAAAGCGCGTGCCGATCCGACGTTTATATCCTATAGCTCCCATAGAAAGAATAGAGCGAAAAATTTAAAATTTTTTTTTTTTCAATTATAAAATATTTGGTTGTTATGCGTCAAATCTGCAAGGGTATTAAAACTTCGGCTTGCCGAAGTTAGCTTCCGTCCTCGTTTTTTCTTGTTTTCGTCTAAGATTTTTATAATCAAACTAGCAAGGTGGGCCGCAGCTTCACCCGCGGAAATTAAGATTGAAAATATGTATGTATGTATGTAGAATAGATACATATGTTTGTGCCTACGCGAAGGTAGTGGCACACAGATGGGTCTTCTGCCTAACAGTAATACTTGTACTATTGGCACGGAGACGCCTTGGAACCTTTGAACGCTTGTTCCAGAGGGTTGTGAGTCGGACTTGTGGATGTTGCTGACGGGCCTTCAAGTGACGGGCTGGGAACCGTGTTGGATAGGCGGGAGTGGCAGGACGAACAACTAGTCGCGACGGTGTAGGGTTGGCTACGGACTTGCGGACTATGCGTTAGTACGGCACTGCGCTTGAGTTGATGGGTCTGCTTTAAAGTACGAGGCCTCTTCCCGGAGGTCAGAAAGAAGAACCACGGAGTTATATGATGGGTTGATAACTGCTTTATTCTGAAGTTGGCACAAGCTTATATACTACTTGAATAACACGGAAGTCAAATGTAAAGACTATTGGAATGGGTTGTATTCTGGAGTAGGTCAATAAGTTTTGATTATGGTAGCAGTTAGCGTAGTTGGGTCGGCTGACACTGCATAATGTGCTGACTGCTTGGTGGGTCAGCGAGACTTCGAGTCAGCCGTTAACACTGACTATGTAGAATATGCTGATCAGTACTTATTACCAGCCGTGGGTGCAACTGGGCGCCTGGTACTGTTACCAATTTTGAAACTGAACAACATATATTAACATACCTTTACCTTTACTACTTATTTAAAATTTTAAAAATTCCCAAGATTAGCCTAAAAGCCGAGAAATCATTTTATAGAACTTTGTTCCTTAGTTTCCACAAAAAAAAACACAGTATTATGTCCTACACTCAAAAAAACTTGGTAAAATTAACCAATATAATTGTTAAACCGTTCTCAACTACAAAAATGTTCAATTCTACCAATTAAATAATTACTTTTGTTGCGAGGCTAATAAGAATGTAGCCGCGCGCTAACTGTCCAATTTCAAAGTTGAGTTATTTGAATTCAAAATCTGTTAATTTAAATTCACTGTAAAGTTGTTCAACACTGCTAGGTCGATAACATTGCTTAGTTGTTTAACACTATTAGTCAGTGTCATCTCTAGATTGTTAGTATTGGAAAACTTGAGAAGGTAGGAGTAAGAAAGTGACGCTATTAGAAGTGAAAGAGCGGCAAACCACAAGTGTAAGCTAAAATGTTATTAATTTGATTAATTGTGAACTGATTTGAATTTGAATAAAGATTTCAGCTATCTGTATGCTGTGAACCAGAGCTCGAAATAAGTGGAAACCCTCTGGGACCGTGAGTGTCCCAACATTCTGAAATACTTTGCCATCTGGAAAACTCGGTGCCAAGGGTGCACGTGCTTTCGAGAAAGCATTCTTTTACCAAGGGTGTAAAGGAGTGAGGTCAGAGTATACACGATAGTGATCATAGAGAGCCAAGTTCGTAAGTTTCGACGACTTTGGCTGAGTTGCGCAGTAGTACTTGTGCAGAGAGTGACGTCACAAGTGCGAAATGGATGATGCAATCGGACGCGGATCTGGTGAACAGTATTCACACGCCGCGGGATATGGAGCAGGTTCAGTTGGAAACGCAGGATGCAGTTTCACTGGGCCATTCAGAGGTTTTGAGGACGAAAATGTATCCAGACAAACTGTGATTCACTCGAATCAGTTTGTGTCGCTTGAGAATGCGAGCACACCGGTCACGTTTAATCATGCCGGTTACGACGCTTCGCAGAATTGGGCAGGGCAGCAGTTCATACAGCAAGTGAACACGTGCAACATGAATGCGCAAAGGGCCACGCCTCCTTATGCTGATAGGAGAGCGGCGCCAGAATTTATACCAAACGCATTTTCTTATGCTAATCTTCAGGGAAACAACGCAGGGCAGTTCATACCGACAAATACCGCAGCGCAATGCGGACCGCCATGTAATTCTGTCGGATACATGCCACCAAACAATGCACCAATGTTTGTACATCAAAATGGTGCCGCAGGGTTCGTTCCGCCAGCTAGTGGACTGGGTTTTGCACCACAGCCAAATGCCGCTTATAATGCTGGACTCAATGCTGGTAACGTTGGAGCAGGAAGACATATGCCACAGTTCGCCGGCACACAGCTTCCACAAGTAGGATCATCGGGATTCACATTAACACCAGCTCAAGTTGCATCGCGTCAGGTCGTATCACGAGACCTGCCAGTTTTCACCGGAAGGCCCGAAGAGTGGCTATTATTTATAAGCAATTATGAACAATCAACCGAGAGATGTGGATTTACCAACGAAGAGAATCTGATCAGACTCCAGAAGTGTCTGAAAGGATCTGCGCTAGAAGCCGTCCGGGGAAAGCTCATGATCCCAGCTATGGTACCTTATGCTATTGGAACGCTAAGGATGTTGTATGGGCGTTCAGAGATAGTGCATGCTAGCTTGCAACGGAAGCTAAAAGAAGAACCGCCCATTAAACCCAACAACTTGGAATCCGTGATTCGTCTGGCACTGGCAGTCCAGAATTATTGTGCCACAATGATGTCAGTTGGACTACAGGAATACCTTAATGATTCTTCTCTGCTGAACGATTTGGTTGCTAAGCTGCCGAGTGATCTTAAGCTGGATTGGGGCAGACATCGCTTAGCATCTGGTGCCACCAATTTGACCACGTTCGACAAGTGGCTTTTTGGTATAGCGATGTGCGCAACGATGGTTGCACCCTATGAATGTCACTCAACAGAGAAGGATAAAAGTGGAAGGTATTCAAAGGAGCGCCTGCTGGTGCACGACATGCTGGAAAACAATGACGTCGGCGAGTCAAAGGCACACGTCACAGAAGAACATCCTTGTCCAGAATGTGGCTGCGACCATGGCCTGGCAAATTGCAAAGGATTCTTATCCATGTCCACCAAGTCGAGAGTCGAATTTATTAAATCCAAGCGACTTTGTTTTTGTTGTTTTGGAAAGCATATTGTCCGTAACTGCAGAGTAAAGAAACTTTGCAATATCGATGGATGTAAGTTACCGCACAACGTGCTGCTGCACTACCCGAATACTGAAATTAAGAGCGAGAATTGCAATGACAAGGAGGAGAGTCCTGCAAAAACCGGCGGATCCGAGACCAGCGAGTCTACGGTTTTCTTCCATGAGAAATCAACAACGAAGACTCTGTTCCGTTATATACCAGTGACATTACACAATAATTCCCGTAGCATAGACGTTTATGCTCTAATCGACGAAGGTGCATCATGCACGCTAATAGAACGATCGTTAGCCGATGAGCTAGGGCTTGACGGGCCAGAGGAGCAGCTTTGTCTAAAGTGGACTAGCGACGTGACCCAAAGCGAGTCAAACTCGAAGATCGTCAGCGCCTGTGTTTCTGCTGATGGTCGACCGGAAGTAAGACATGTACTTAAGGGAGTGCGCACTGTAAGCAACTTGGATCTTCCACTGCAAAGCATCGATGATCAGACACTCAAGGAACGTCAGCATTTGAGTACGGTTCCGATCTCAACATACAAAGATGCCAAGGCGCAAATTATCATCGGCCTGGACAACATTAAGATCAGTGTGCCGCTGGAGGTACGTCAAGTTGAAGATGATGGTCTTATTGCTGTTCGATGTAAATTAGGATGGGCTGTGTATGGCCGACAAGGACCGGAAAATGACACGCCGCCTCGTGTATTGCATATCTGCCACTGCGGTACGCGCAAACTTGACGAAGCTATGAAGGCGTTCTTCTCGCTGGAATCATTTGGCGTGAGCATTCCTAAAAAACCGTTGCGATCTAAGGAAGACGAACAGGCGCTAAAGATAATGGAGGCAACTACAAAGTACATTTCCAACGAAAGTCGCTGGGAGACTGGGTTGTTGTGGAAATACGACAAAGTCAATATGCCCGATTCGTACCCCATGGCTCTCAAAAGGCTCAAGTGCCTTGAAGCAAAAATGTTAAAAGATCCGAACCTGAAAACGTTCTTGAATGATACCATGCAGCACTACGAGGAGAAGAGATACATTCGCAAACTGGAAAAATGGGAGTTGTCTAACAATCCACGTTCTTGGTATCTTCCTATATTCACGGTAACAAATCCCAACAAGAAGAAGACACGTCTGGTTTGGGACGCAGCAGCGCAAGTGGACGGCATATCACTGAACGACACGCTTTTAAAAGGACCAGATATGTTGGTATCCTTGATGGGAGTGCTGTTGCGCTTCAGAGAACGCCCTATAGCGGTATCAGGCGATATACGGGAGATGTTTCACCAAATTAAAGTTGGTGCTATAGACCAATTTTCCCAGAAGTTCTTATGGCGTAATGGGGAAGCTAATCGCCCACCGGATACATTCGTAATGCAGGTTATGACGTTCGGTGCTGCATGCTCGCCATCACTTGCCAACTTTATATTGAGGCGTAATGCAGAGAGATTTGGTGAAGGTCATCCAGAAGCCGTCAAAGCTATTTGCCGAAACACGTTCGTTGACGATTGGTTGGAGTCAGTTGATACAGAGGAACAAATGGTTCAACTGGCGAGCAGTATTAAGGATATTCACGCGAAGGGTGGATTCGAAATGAGAAATTGGCTATCAAACTCCAAGCGCGTCGCACGCTCTCTGAATGACGTTTATGAAGCACCGCCAAAGTATCTTGGCACACAGGACGAACTGCAGGAGAAAGTGTTGGGAATGTGGTGGCTGCCTGAGTCTGACATGTTAACGTTTGTCATTAGGCCTGAGTTGCTGCAGAAGTCGTCAGCTGGCTATAATACGAAGCGCCGAGTGTTGAGTATCGTTATGTCCATTTTCGATCCACTTGGGCTTCTTGGATTTTTTAACGTGCGTGCCAAAATTATTCTACAAAATATTTGGAGGTCTGGTGTGAGCTGGGACGACGCAATCAAGGAACCGGATGAGATTGACTGGATGAAATGGCAAGCCTTGCTGCCAAAACTGAGCGATCTGCGCATTCCTCGCTACATGTCATGCTTGAGTAATGTTAAGAGCTTGCAACTACATATGTTCGTCGATGCTAGCTTGGATGCTTACGCTGCAGTTGCATATTTGCGAGTCGATCTTGGAGACGAAATCAGATGTTCCCTACTAGCATCGAAAACCAGAGTAGCGCCTTTGAAACCCATATCAGTACCACGAATGGAATTAATGGCAGCGGTTTTGGGATTGCGCTTGGCCAAGTGTCTGGAGTCTGAGCTATCAACCGAAATTGAGAAACGAGTATTCTGGACTGATGCTCAAGATGTTCTGTTCTGGATAAAATCCGACGCTCGCAAGTATCCGCAATTCGTAGCTTTGCGTGTTGGAGAAATTCTTGAAGGTTCCGAAGTTGGTGAATGGCGCTGGGTACCCTCGGAACTAAATGTAGCGGATGATGGTACAAAATGGACAAAGGGTGTTGAGGTAAATAGTTCAATACGATGGTTTTCCGGACCAAATTATCTGCTGAAGGATGAGTCGCAGTGGCCACTGGGAAAAGAAATATCTAAAACCAGAGAGACTCAAGTATTGTACCATAAGGAGGAAAGTAAGAAACAAGTCTCGCCGCTGGCATCTGTTATGCCGGATCCATTACGTTTCAGCAAACTGGAGCGTCTGCGTGCTGCCCAAAAAAGAGTGTTAGACTTTCTACGCCTTCTTCCTGTAAAACCGCATGGACCTGAGCTGGAGAGATTGCTTTTGCTTAAGCGTGATGTGGAAATGGACACCATTTTCATAAGGACATGCCAAGAGGAAGAATTTTTTGACGAAATTCGATGCCTTAAGGAAAATCGCTGCCTGACAAACCGGAAAAGCATTATATATAAATGCTCGCCGTACCTGGACCCAAACGGAGTGCTCCGCATGCATGGTCGAATCGATGCTATCGAAAATGTAGAAGTCAGTGTTAAGCGACCTGTTATACTTTCGCGTCACCACAGGATTGCATACCTTATAGTAGAGTATCACCACCGGAAGTACCATCATCTGCATGCGGAAATAGTTGTCAACGAAATACGCCAAAACTATTGGATACCACGCCTGAGAGCCCTTGTGAAGGAAATCATCAAAAACTGCCCCGTGTGCTGTATCAGGCGAGCACAACCCATTCCACCGATGATGGGAATTTTGCCAAAGGAACGTCTGTCGCCGTATACACTGCCATTTACGTTTACTGGAGTAGACTACTTTGGACCGATTGAAGTTGCTGTAGGAAGGCGTCGCGAGAAGAGATGGGGAGTTTTATTTACCTGTCTAACAGTTCGCGCTGTTCATTTAGAACTGGTACCCTCTCTCTCTACGGACTCATTTTTGTTGGCTCTAAAACTATTTACTGCTCGCAGAGGTGTGCCCCTTAAGTTGCTATCCGATAATGGAACGAATTTTCGGGGAGCCAGCAGAGTACTCGCGCAAGAGATCGAGCGTATATCAACGTCAGCAGTGGAAAGCAAGTACCCGGAGATGTCGTTTACCTTTATTCCTCCGGGATCGCCTCATATGGGCGGCAGCTGGGAGCGTATGGTGCGTTCTACGAAGTCAATCCTGTCGGAAATCCTGCCGAACGCCGGACTGCGCGAGGAAGTATTGCGCGCTGCGTTGGCCGATGTCGAATGCACCTTAAACTCAAGGCCGTTGACCTATATTCCGTTGGAATCGGAAAATTCGCAAGCTCTGACACCAAACCACTTCTTGGTTGGTAACTCCAGTGGTCTACGGGAACGCGGTTCGATGGAAGCTAACGGATTAGGCTTAGCCAAGCATTTCCGCATCGCTGGTCAACTGGCAGATTGTTTCTGGAAAAGATGGATTCGAGAGTATCTACCCACCCTGACGAGACGTACAAAATGGTTTCAGCCGAACCCAGCTCCAATTTCCGTGAATGACGTTGTTCTTGTTGTTGATGAAACAAGCAAGCGAAACACCTGGGCTAAAGGGATCGTCGTGGATGTTCATCTGGCGAAGGATGGACAAGTTCGTAGCGGTGTTGTGCGTACACCGGGAGGACTCGTTACTCGCCCTGCAGTCAAACTGGCTAAATTGGACATCATAAGGATTGGTAATACTCAGCGTAGTCACGCAGAAGAATCACGAGGTGGGGAATGTTGCGAGGCTAATAAGAATGTAGCCGCGCGCTAACTGTCCAATTTCAAAGTTGAGTTATTTGAATTCAAAATCTGTTAATTTAAATTCACTGTAAAGTTGTTCAACACTGCTAGGTCGATAACATTGCTTAGTTGTTTAACACTATTAGTCAGTGTCATCTCTAGATTGTTAGTATTGGAAAACTTGAGAAGGTAGGAGTAAGAAAGTGACGCTATTAGAAGTGAAAGAGCGGCAAACCACAAGTGTAAGCTAAAATGTTATTAATTTGATTAATTGTGAACTGATTTGAATTTGAATAAAGATTTCAGCTATCTGTATGCTGTGAACCAGAGCTCGAAATAAGTGGAAACCCTCTGGGACCGTGAGTGTCCCAACAACTTTCACAACAACAAATACACACAATTCGCATATGGGCGGTTCTTTTACAAACCGAACACCTTTTATTGGGTCACATTTTTGATTTGCCTAAAACTTTTTTTACACGTACTATTCGGGAAATAAGTAAACACGTGTATCACGATTTGACCGAAAAAAAATTATTCTTTTAGTTACAATTTTTTTAAGTTTGCCAAAAATTGTCAAATTTGAAAAAGTACCCTCTCATTGAAAATCTGTATCTCCAGTTATATGAATCCGATTGACTTCATGTCTTCGGCATTAATTCCTCTAAAACCTCTTCTTTCAAAATAACAAAGCCTTCTTTTCATTCACAGCTCTACATTTTTAAACAAATACTTTAAGCAATACAAAAATTTAAAAGTTGGCTTTCTATTGAACGTCAATTTCTATCAACGATTTTTTACAATATAGGGCGTTTACAATTCTCGTCTGGCAAACTTACAAATTTAACACTTTTGCAACGCAATTGAATACCCTAAATGATTATTGTTGAGTTTCTGTGCAGATTTTCGGCGTTTTTTTTGCATAGTCCTATGAAGCGAATGCAGACGTACCACCTCTGAAAAAAAAACTTGAACTTGGCTTCTGCATCCCGTTAAATGGTATCATTCTTATAGTCAGTAAAGGAGATACTTCTAGCCTTTGTTTATGTTTATGTATTTAAACAAACGTTATGTTTATGTATTTAACCATGGATTGCAGTCGAAATGCACTTGTCTTTCTCTCTCACTCTACAAGAACTAGTTAACCAATGAAGGCCGCCAGCTCGACAAGACATACTGGAACAACATTTAACAAAGTGCCACCGCTTTTTGAAAGTTCTATGTAAAAATTGGTCCGTAGACTTTTGTCAATGCCATTTTTAAGTTTTTCGTATGTACCTTTAACAGTTTTTTATGGATAAGAATGAAATTTTCGTTTTTGCTTATTAATAACTGTTCAGTCATTGAGATTTTTCAACGACTATCCTTTAAACTCGAAATAATAACGCCGATATAATTAGTTAAACGTTATAATAAGAATTTTTATTGTTGCGGATGATATTGGAGGATACAGAAAATATGTATATGCCAATATATTGAGCGCGCGCAATGAATGTACATGAGAGAGTGATCCCGCTTTAGATAATTAGCGCAGATAAAGCTCTCTATCTGACGATGCTGCCGATAAGCGCTGAAGTCGAGCGGCCGAGATAAAGAGAGAGAGAGAGTCGGCTTGCGACCAACGAAGGCGAGAACATAAGCAATTAGTATGTAATACGAAAGCTGTGTTTGAGCTTTATCTATAAATTAGGTGGCGGCTGCTGCTTGTCCCGACAATAACATTTAAAACAAAACTGCATTATTACTTTTCCCGTAAAAGCAATAGGAGTGGGTAAACTCCCAAAAAAGGGGTCGTCCGTAGACTTTTGTCCGCCACTGTATAACAAAATTCTTTTGCGCGCAAAACTTAGTTGGAACAATTTTCTTCCTTTCCTTTCTTCTTTTTCGCACAAAAGAAGTACATATATGGGACCGTTATATTATATGCGCTTGTATGCACAACAACAATTATTTTCGTGCTAACATATCGGTCACCATAATATTAATGTATGTATGTATGTGGTTTTTTTTTTGTATGAAAAATTCTAAGGTCCTACTCTCACCCCCTTATACTTTGCGCATTGGTGCATTTAAGACATACCAAAAAGAAAAAGTTTAAGTTTATCACTCATACGTACTGTTGCCCTTGATAAAAATTTTAATTTCATATAGGTGGCGTAGACTTGTCATTACCTATTGAGTCTAAACATAAAGGCAACCTTGTCACCTTTACAAACGGGTAAAGAAAAATAAAATCGCTATGGCTATATAAGTTCCAATATTTAAGGGGTTATATACAGTTGTACCGCGCAAAAAATGAAATGAAAATGAAAATGGCCATCATATCCCGAAGACAATTCACTTGAAATCAAAAATTCAAAAAAATTTCGTTAGTATATTGTATTGCCTAGTCCTTGGACGAAGGATTTGTAAAAATTTTGATTTAAAAAAAATGGCGACGGTTTTAACAAAAAATGTACTTTTTCAAGGTATAAGATTTTCGATTTTTATGCTCTAAAAAAGGAAGTTTTCAAAAAAATTGAAACTCCTTCGTCCAAGGACTAGCTATTATTATAATAAATAAGTGGTCAAAATTTGGTGTTGATCGGATTAATAGTTTGTTAGTAATCGTGTCCACCGCAAAGGTAATTTCGAAAAAACAAGATTCTGAGATAATCGCGTTTAAAGTTGAGTCAAAATCTGCCAAAAGGGCCACCCCTGATTCGAAGGTCCGATTTTCATCAAACTTGTTGGCTTTTCCTGTTCACAACGATAATATAAGAACTTCATTTGAGCGGTTTTGCGAAATTTTAAGTTTTACCGGAGTTATAGCGGTCACAATATGGTATTTTTGCCACTTTTTCGAAAAAGTTGCACTCAGTTTTTATTGCATATCTTTGGAACGGTATGAGATATCTTTATGATGTTTCACTAATCAATCAAGAATTTTATTAGCTTTTTATAAAAAAATATAACAATTTTTTAAAAATTATTTTTCTATAAAAAAAATAAGAAAAATTTTGTTAAGTGTATTTTTTTCAGTGTTCTTCACCAGCTACTGAGTTCAAAACCATTTAAAAATGAAGTTTAATTCATCATGAAGAAGATCAAAAAAAAAAAAGAGGGGCCCGGCCAAAGGTTTTTCGCAATACCTAATTTTCGTTGGGCGCACAGCGGTTTCCCATACAAAACGACAAAAAGTTTCTCATTGACGGCTGCAGTCGGCTGACGCTACGCGCGCTACGGCATGTGTTGACCAGCCAATTTTCACGAGCAAGTCGTTTTTGTATGGGAAACCGCTGTGCGCCCACCGAAAATTAGGTATTGCGAAAAACCTTTGGCCGGGACCCTCTTTTTTTTTTTGGATCTTCTTCATGATGAATTAAACTTAATTTTTAAATGGTTTTGAACTCAGTAGCTGGTGAAGAACACTGAAAAAAATACACTGAACAAAATTGTTCTTATTTTTTTTATAGAAAAATACTGTTTAAAAAATTGTTATATTTTTTTATAAAAAGCTAATACAATTCTTTTGTGCAACATGCATTGTGTTTGTTCCTTGTTTTGTGTCAGTTTGCCGTGGAAATCCGCCATCGTTTGTACTGCTCGTTCGGCTACATCATTTACGACGCATAAGGAATTTATTGTTTTGAGGTTTGTTTATTATCGTCTTGTTGAAGCCATTCCGTGGGAGGCGTACTTAGAAAACTAGTTAAAAGGCCCCAACGATGGAAGAAATAAATACTTTATTGCTCTTTAATGTGATGCAAGGACGTACTCGAATTTCCTTTCTCTCCCATACGATAACCAGCATTTTTGCAACAAGCTGAGCACTTTCGGATAAGGTTTGCTTCAGAAGAACTGTCCTGTAGAGCAAAGAGGACAGTACGGTCCTCTTTGACGGCAAAGTTTCCTCTTCATCAAAATTTAGATTCAGCTTTTCAACCAAAAAAAAGGTGCTCTCCATTTTGTTAACGATTTTGAACGAAATCAAATATTTGACAAGTCTATTTATGGGAAAAGATTTGCCTACCCAAAACTCATACTGGCTTACGTGTCGTATGAGTAATCTTTTTGGAAACTTTGAGACCATTGCGCAAGCCCTTAGACTTAATTTAAAATTTTTTGGATTTTAGTTTAAGTTATTTTGTACAAATATCTTGTGCTTAAAAGGGTAAGATAAAAATTCCTTATAAAAAACAGCCCGTACATTGTACGTAATAGTTAAAAAAGTTAATTTAAATTAATAAACGTTGATACCCTTTAGAGGTTTAAATAGGACAGCAGCACAAGACGCCATATTCTTGCGAATCATTCGCGACATTGCCAAATGATTTACTTGGGGGACCGCGGCGGCAGACGGAAGCAGCTGTTCAGGGGTGCAGTACGTAACTTGGCGTCTTATTTAAATTTTTTATTTTGCGCTATAATTTTGTACAATATGCGCTTTAAATGAGTATTAATTACGCGGGGAATTCGCGTAGTAACGGCGCGGTGAAGAGCGGGTGGAGAGAAACTTACAAATAGAGAGTTTGGAGACCGAGAAGTGCAGAGCGAGGGAGTGGAGACTTCGATGTAAAGAGAGTTTGGAGAATAAGGATGGAGAGAGAGAGTGGAGACTTGGCGGGCACGGGACTCTGCCGTGAACTTTGGACCAGAAAGACAAGTGCCACATCTCAGCAGCGGAGCCGCACACAGGTGTACCACAGGCCTTCAAGGAATCTTCAGGGCGCTACAGGGAGTCACAGGACCGAGCGATCCATCCATGTGCAGACCCGACGAGCATCAGGAACAGTACGAGCCACAGTATCCAACGCGTGGCGACACCAAGGCCAGCGGAGCCAGAAATACCACTGTAATTTCACATCCGCAATAAGACTCACATTGTTCTGAAATATTTTGGGGTATTTTGGTGGCAGGTTCCTGTCGGGCTCTGGCAGTGCTGCACAGTCTCACATTTGTACAGTGTTGTAAACTGTAGATTCGAAATGATAACACAGGCCAACAAAATGGACTTTATTAAAAGGTGCAGGCCTATGGGCATTAAAATATGTTAGTATAGACGTATCTAAGCATATCTGCATACTTAGTTTTCGCGTTTAACGGGTGGTATTTGTGTAATCGCGGTTTCAAAAAAATAGCAACATTTTATGTTTTGATTTAAGATATCTTCGAGGGTCTGTGCTCAATTGTATTAAAACCTATGCCAAAAAATTGCTTAGATGTCCTTCTACATAATTGCATTTAAGGTTCCATCATCATTTGAGTCAATCAAAGCCTATGAGGCATTTAAGTAACTTGTTCACCTCTATTCACAACCAACTTGATGCGGTGAACAGACTAAAAAAAATACAAGGAAAAATATGTGCCTCAAAATATTGTGCAGGCATCTAGAGGCGTCTTTACCCGAATTTTTGAGATAAATATCAGCCTTGTACGTCGAAGGATGGAATTTATAGAATTTTTTGCATAAGAACCATGGCATAGGTTTTAATACAATTGAGCACAGACCCTCGAAGATATCTTAAATCAAAACATTAAATGTTGCTATTTTTTCAAACCGCGATTACACAAATACCACCCGTTAAACGCGAAAACTAAGTATGCAGATATGCTTATATACGTCTATATTAACACAATTTAATGCCGATAGGCCTGCACCAAAAACACTGTCGGCCTGTGTAATAGGTTGACATTTGATATTTTATCAGCATCGATTTAGCGTCGCTTGTGATCGGTTGTGTTTACCATTGTGCTCTTTGTTCTTGTTTTATTTTGTGATTTTTTCGAAAGTGTTTGTTTACTAACAAAGTTTAACATAACAATCGTGTTATTGATTTTAATAGATCTCCTAGTTAATCGGTTACGTGGCTATTGTTATTTTAACACTTCCATTAGTTTTTTTTAATATCTTGGCTTTGTTAGTAAATTTGAACTCCCTAAATTGTCTCTTGTATTCTCTCTCTTACTCTCTCTCTGCTGCTCTATTATAAATTCTTCAGTTTTTTGTTTTTTAACACTGTTGCACCACTCGCAAAATTATGAATATTTTATATGAAGTAGATGGTTATGGGACACATAAACTGTAAAAAATGGGCGGTGTTGTCAGAGTTGGAAAGTCTTAAGCCGATTTTTCGAAAATATTGATCGCGATTTTAGTTACCTTATAAAAATCGTACAAATCCAAAGATTGGCTGACATTCTTAAAGGTTAACACAAAAATTTTTGGTATTAATAAAGTTTTCTTAAGAACTACCGAAGGGAAGATACATCAAGTGACACGTTCTTAATTTGCGGCAGATTACTCGTAAACCAGCGGATCAAAATGTTTGAAATTTGGAATTCTTATTCATTAGGTTCCTATCTACCAATCCTCATCTAAAATTTTGCAAAATCGCCTGAGGCAGTTTTTTCAGGCTTGTTCAGCTATGCCCTTTCACTCTCTCTGTACCTGCCGAATTTCTTGTAGACTTTTGGGTGCTATTTTCATAGTCTCTCTCTCTCTCGCTTGCTTTACATTGTAACTGTTCGTTCGTAAGGTTGTTGGTGCCCCACAAGCCACGCTCAGTCGATCAAGGTATTTTTCTCTCACGCTCTCTTGCTTTCGATTTAATTCGCGATCTCGCGCTCTTATACTTTTGTCTCTTGATTTTTTTCGGGTTTTGGAATTTGATCCCAGTGCCAAATTTACTCGAGGTATTTTTCACATTTTCTTATTTTTCATTTTTACTCTTTTTGATTAACTTAGCTTTTTATAATAGCTTTCGTCTGTTCTAAGAAAAATTTTACTCTATTAACTACACCTAAAGACCCTTTTATTTTCTGTTGGCTCTGAGTAGGGATGATGCACGCTAAATGTGCAGGCCTTACCGGCAGAGTAAAAGACTACATTGAACTGCGGACTGGTCTCATGTGGAAATATGAGTCCTGCAGGGAATTGGCAATTGAGATGGGCAGCTTTATGAGGCAGTCTCGAGACGGCCCATTGAACCTTTAACGAGTTCTTAAACAGCTCAATGACGGGTTCAATTCCTTTTGTGACCAATTTAATAAAAAAAAACTATTAACCGAGTCGCCCAAACGCAAAAAAGCTAGCCCAACGACAGTAAATGCGAATGTAGAATCCACCTTAAATCCTAACCTGGTAGCTGCAGAAGTTTCTGCTGACACAGGGGTAAGTGAACCTGTGCCATTGGACACAGCTAGTTCCGGTGTAGTCCCTGATCTGAAAGTCAGGCTCTAATAAAATCCTCAGAGCCGGCGGAGTCAACCAATTCGGTGTCGACCAAATTCGGTAGGTACAGTAGGCGCCGTTTCTGTCGCTCAGCTGAGAGATGTTCAGACTGCTGTTGGGGGGCGTAAGAAACCCCAGTTGTACCCAAAGGTGCCGTTTCTGGCACACAGCTGAGTGAAGTTCAGACTGCTGCTGGTGGGCGAAAGATACTCTCAGTTGTTCCTCATAGGAAGCAATTGTTTGTTTCAAGATTCACGCCTGATACCACACCTGAGGATGTTTTGTAATTTATTAGAGAAAAATTTCCATCCAAAGACATTGCGGTTGAACAATTTCGATTTTCATACGCCGTATGATATCGTCTTTCAAAATTTTTGCTCCGCCTGATGTGTTTAAAGTAATGCTTTCTGAAAGCTTTTGGCTTAATGATGATTTGGTTATAAAAGAATTTGTTCTTTATAAACGGCGCCAAAAAACTGAAAAGTTTATTCTTGGCTTACCAAAATGTTAGAGGACTTGACATAAAGCTACCAAAGCTTTATGCTTACTCCTCGGCGTTTACGGACGATATCTTAGCTATTACTGAAACTTGGCTGAAACCAGAGATAAACCATTATGAAATTCTGTCAAACAACTTGAATACTTACAGAACCGATCGCCTTTCCCGTAGGGGGGGCGGCGTTCTAATTGCCGTTACCTCCACCATAAATTCTGAGAGAATTCACTCTCATGTTCCTAATGTAATTGAATTTGTTTGTGTGTTTCTCTGCAATCCTTGTCTATTTTTATTACATGTTCTTAATAAGAACTTCTTATATTCCACCTGGCTCTGACCTAATAATTTATGAGCAACATCTATCTGCTATTAAATCTATTCTACCCTTTCTTTCCTTTCTTTCCAATAGGGACTTTTTTTTTTGGTCCCATCCTACTGACTCACTTGTCGCTATTCCCTTATCCATCCATGTTTTTGTGGATGGCCTTTCTGAATTATTGTTATGAGTTAGCTTTATACGAAATTCATTAAATAGACAGTTAGATCTTGTGTTTGTTTCAGAGCCGTCTGAAGTCACGGTACCTAGAATTGACGCTCTTGTGATACCAGAAGACCGATACCGTCCAACAATGGAATTGACAATTTGCCTGCCCTACCTTGATACCCTATCTCCTTTAGTTTCTCCAACTGAAATGAGATGCTTTCGTAAATGTGACTATAAAAAAACTTAATTTAATGATTTTACAATATAATTTGAAAGATCTTAATAACTGTATATACATCGAAAGTGCCACTGAACTTTTCTATAGCTTTCTAAACACTTTTTTTAATGAATGCGTTCCTGATAGGCTTCCTCCAAAGCCGAACAAATGAGCTTCCAAGACTTAAAAATCTTAAAACAAACACTTAAAACACTTATAAAATCGGGTAAGCCATCCGATTTTTCGAGATTTGTCGTGGCTCGATCTGATTTTAACGTTCTTAACAGTCATTGCTATTCTATGTATTTAAATCGTTGTAAATTTGAATTTTCAAATGATCCGAAGCAGTTTTATAACTTTGTTAACACTAAGCGTAAGTCATCGGCTTTGCCTTCATCGGTTCGTTTTAACTCAATGCGGCATTGACAAATTCTGAAATTGCTGATTTATTTGCCGACTTTTTCCAAACTACTTATAGCTCCTCTTCATGGTAAAAATCAAACTACCCTAATCCCTTAGATAGGGCAAATTCTATTTTTTCACCTATAAGCTTTGTTTGGCATACAACAATATAGAGTCTGGTTTCGGCTTACAATCAGACATTGATAATTTTCAAGTATGGTGTGAGTATAACCACTTAAATTTGAATTACCTGAAATGTAACGTAATGCCCTTTCATAGGGGTACTCCTACGTTTATAAGTTATTTGCTTCAGAACTATATATTCAGTAAATGATTTAAGAGTTATTCTGTACCGAAGCTTAAATTTGACTGCCACATAATGCTGACTGTGAGTGTTCTTGGGTTTATAAAGCGTTGGTCAAAAGTATTTGACGACCCTTATATAACCAAATTATTATTTACCTCCCTTGTCCATCCTATCCTGGAATATTTTTCTTCGGTTTGGAGCCCACAATACCAAGTGCACATTGACCGTATAGAGTCGGTTCAAAAAAAATGTCTTCTTTTTGCCCTTCGTAGTTTGAACTGGGATCAAAACGTAAGGCTACCTTCCTACCAGAGTAGATTATTATTGATTAATTTACCGACACTTGCAAATCGTCGAAAAATGCTTGGTACTATTTTTATGCATTCTGTAGAACTTGTAAGCCGCCTAACTTTTAAAGTTCCCGTTAGACTAACACATGTCCTCTATGTCCTCTTAATTTGCCACAATGTACATCAAATTTTAGTCTGCACGAGCCCTTTAGCATTCTATGTAATAATTATAACAACCTTTATCATTTAATTTGCATTTCAACTTCTATTCCGGTATTAAAAAGTAATATTTTAACTCATTTGCTTCACTTCTCATTGCATCTTTATTTTTATTATTTGTTTCTTTATTTGTATCATGTATTTTTCCTCACGAACTCGTATTTCTGCCCAAATTGATAATGGGGCCCCGCGCGTAACAAGCACGTGCTTGGTGTCGTTGGGCCACTTGTTTGTACTTCTCGTAGTGCATCAACGTCCATATAAATATCAGTGTCATTGGATTTCATATAAATTATATACATACTTTGTTAAAAACGGAATTCAGCATTTTTTCAAAAAATTATATGACATAAGATCAAATTAACATTTATTCATGGTAGAATTATATGAAAAAACTTGATCCTTAAAAAGATCAAATTAACCAGCACTCATCAATTTCATATTTTGTCGCATTTTTTCCTGTGTAGTTTTTGAGAAATTAATAATAAAATGCCGCCTTTGCAAAAATGTGGAAGCACTGTCGTGAAACATAATATTTTTTTGCCGGATATGAGGAAGAAGAAAAATTTTGTAAAACATGTACGTAAAAGTTAACAACGTTAATTTAAATTAATAAACGTTGCTACCTTTTAGAGGTTTAAATAGGACAGCAGCACAAGACGCCATATTCTTGCGATTCATTCGCGACATTGCCAAATGATTTACTTGGGGGACCGCGGCAGCAGTCGCAAGCAGCTGTTCAAGGGTGCAGCAGCGGAGCGGCATACAGGCGTGCCACATGCAACAGAAGAAACAGCGCAACGGCAGCTACACGTAGAACCTTAGTTGGAAGCCGTGGGAGCATACAAGGAGTAAGATCGCTACGTCGAGACGTTCGGGATTGGAATACCAGTAATCTCCGAATTGAGACACAGGTTGCTGAGGTCCTGTTGAACATTGAAAGCCTACGACAAGAAATCGTGAGCTCTGGGAGAAACCTTTCTAAACCCAGTGTACCTTGCCCAAGCAGTACTTTGGCAGGACATGGCGCGATGCGAAGCGCTACTCAGCCTCCCTGCGTAACTTGGACTGCCAACGCGAACTAAGTGAAACACTAGTGGGACCATCCGGAACAGAGCAAGGAACAGGCGGTGGTGTGTCGAGGGAGCTTCACGGAATCTTTAGGGAGCTTTAAGGAATCTTCATGGACCTTCAAGGAATCTTCAGGGCGCTACAGGGAGTTACAAGACGAGCGTACGGAGCGATCCATTCAGAGACGAAGAGACGAAAAGCATCAGGAACAGTACGAGCCACAGTATCCAACGCGTGGCGACACCAAGGCCAGCGGAGCCAGAGAGACCACTGTAATTTCACATCCGCAATTAAACCCTCCAAGAACCCGCGAATTCTGAGCTTTCTTTCCTAGAGCAGTGAAATGGTCCGCCAGCACAAGCGACTTAGACTTGGATATAATTTCTCGAGCCATGCCTGAATTACTCAAAGGGAGGGCATTAAAGTAGTTCATTTCAGTAAAGAACATGGGCGGAATTCATCAAGAGTTTTCACACCTACTTCCTGCCAAAATATTTCTTCATAAAGCTGACGGATCAAGTGAAGCGGAAGCAAGGTTACAGCGAGTGTTTCGAGGATTACATGATTGACATGCAGACGATAATGAGGCCACTCAATAATTCTTCGAGGGAGACGCTTAACATCATCAAGAAAAATTGCACACCGAACCTTAGAATCTTCCTCAGAGCCTACAAAGTATCGGACTTGGACACGCTGATGATCCTAGTCGATAAATACGAGGAACTGGAGAAGGAGCGGGAAGCATTCGTTCAGGATAACAAATTCGTCAGGGCAAAACCAGCAACCGGCGACCAGGCACCTCGAAGGAATAATCAGTACACACCGCCACAGCAAGACCATCTGAGGCCGGCAACCAACGCACTATACCAAGGCCAGCGGGCACCACAGCAGAGGCAGCCAGCAAACCTCTTGTGGAGGCCGCCAAACACAACACAAAGGCCACGGGAGAGTACCCACATCACAGACCCCCAGAAGGCCTGTCGAAAATATTGCGGGTCCAGACACTGGGAACGCGGCTGTCGAAACAAATGCTTGTTGTTCTGCTGGGTGTGCGGCAAAGTGGGTGTCAGGAGAGTGGAGTGCTGCCAACGAGCGGGAAATGGCCAGCGATCTCAGCCGCAGAGAGGCGGGCGGGGATCGCAAAATGCTACCTCTCCAAACTAACTGGCAAGCTGATAGAGGAGGAGCAGTAGTTGTCCGCAGCGGTAACGATTGGTAGAGGCACGTAAAAAGCCACAATCCCGGGGCAACAGCAAGCTTCATAAGCGAGGAACTGGCGGACAACCTTGCTGCCCTCGAAAAGATCATGAGGACAACACGGCATAAAACATGGCTGAGTATCAGATCACAATGAAGGATGACAAACCGATAAAGCAAAGATATTACCCGAAGAAACCAAAAAACCAAGGGAAGATCAATGCGAAGGTAGACGAGCTCCTTCAAATGGGGTTCATAGAATACTCATAGAGCCCATATAGCTCCCCCATAGTGATGGTGAAAAAGAAGACGGGAGACTGTGCGTAGACTTCCGGCAGTTCAACGCCAAGTTTTTAAAGGATGCCTATCCAATGCTACGATTAAATTATATTCTCGACCAACTAAAGGAAGCACGGTACCCAGGCTTTTATAGTGCCGGGAAAAGGCTTATAGCAGTGGAAGGTAATGCCTTTTGGACTTAATTCGGCGTTTGCGACTTTTCAACGGGTGTTGAACGGGGTGATCGGTACCGAAATGTAACCGCACGCATTTGCCTACCAGGATGACATCAAAGTGATCGGCGGCGAAAGGAAGCAAGTCTAAGGCTAAACCCGGAAAAATTTAAATTTTTCAAGAAAAAGCCGCTATACCACAGATCCAGAAAAGGTGGCAGCCATCACAGAGCTAGAACCACCAGCCACAGTAGGAGAACTCCGATAGTACCTGGGCGTAGCGTTGCAGATCCCGTACTTTGACAAACCGTTCAGACGCGAGCGACTACGGCATCGGAGTAATATTGACCCAGGAAACTGAAAGAGGCGAAAAGGTAATCTCCTACTCAAGCCGAACGCTCAACGGCGCTGAAAAGAATTACTCAACGACCGAGAAGGAGTGCTTGGCAATCGTCTGGGCGATCCGAAAGCTCAAACCATATCTGGAAGGTTACCACTTTAAAGTAGTATCCGACCCTTCAGGAATGATCGCCAGATGGATGATGGAATTGCAGCAGTACGACTTCGAGATAGCATACAGGAAAAAGAAGGCAGACAACGTGGTGGCAGACGCGTTGTCAAGGCAGCCACTATCAGAGACGGTTCGCGGTATCAAGGAGGCATCGGCGGAGGAAGGGTCTGCGCAGCGCGACGGCCGAATCGCTCAAGAATGCTTTTTGGGAACGCTAAATCGCAAGGCATGGGGTTCCGAAAGAAGTCATATCAGACAATGGTTTCCTAGCCTATCAAACAACAGTTCACAGCTGCATACACCCCGCAAGAGAACCCGACCAAACGAGCGAATAGGACTGTGAAAACTGTGATTGCGTAGTTCGCCGGTCCAGACCAAAGAAATTGGGACGAGAAATCATGTTTGCAGTAAGCACTAGCATTACGGAATCCACTGGCTACACCACGGCGCACAGTAGGGCGAAAAAGCCAAAAGTCTGCCTTAAATCAGCGGAGCCCTATAGCGAATATCTTTTGATGGCAATTAAAGGCAATTAAATATGTAAGAAAACATCAAAGGGTAAATTTTTTTAGTGCAACTTTTTTGTTGTAGTAAATTTTTAAGAAAAAAAAAAGTTTTAAAAAAAAATATATAAATAAATTACTTATAGGGTTCTACGTTTCCCAATATTTTTTTTTTAATTAAATTGATTTTTGAAAAAAAAAATTATTCAAATCGGTCAACTACATCTTATAGCTTCCATATAAAAGCTTAGTACATAGGGGAATATATCGGTTCTATTTCATATTTGCTCATGTAATTTGGGATTAAGTCATTATTTATCAATTTGCGTCAATGTTACGAATTTTTTTTAAATTGGTATGTGATTTCTATAGCTGTCATAGAATCGGCCAAGAAAATATTGCATATTTAAAAAAAAAGTGGGTATAAATCTTTGATTATATCTCGATATCATAAACAGTTTATAATTTATAATTTATATTATAATTTAAATTTTTTATTCATTTACATCTTCATTGCTACTGTCAGAACAGTCAAAAATAGTCGAATATTCATGCTGTAAGTGAGCGCGGAGAAACCAGGGCTGGCGATAATTCAAATTACGAACATTTCTTGCTAACTTTTATCGCGGTTTTCTCAGAGAAGGCACAAAAGGGCAGGCTAATTTTTTCAGAATTTGTAAATATCTAAACTTTTTTAAAAAAAGAATTAAACGGGGATCTAGGGTGTAACACTACTTTACGTCCAAGAATATCCAAAATAACCCAATTTTTTTGGACCACTTTTAAAAAATTAAAAAAAAAAAAGTAATTATGCACATAAAAATTTTTTTTTCTTAGGCAATATTCTAAGAATTGGTTGCTCTTAAAATTCGTTATATCGTTATATATATAACTTAGGCCCATAGGCGCTTTCAGAAAAATTTCAAAGATGTAAAGGGTGTTTTTTTTAGAGGTATAGAACTTTAAGTTGGCATCACTGTTCAAGATGGCGACCGATTTAACAGCTGTCAAGTGATTTATTCTCAGTTTGGTTTGGCAATTCATCATGAATAGACTCAAGCCTGAACAACGCTTGCAAATAGTGCAATTTTATTTTGAAAGTAATGGTTCAGTGCGGAATACGTATCGCGCACTACGTCCATTTTATCGTCGACAAAATCGTCCATCAGAGCAGTTAATTCGATTAACCATGGAACGTTTTCGCACCACGTTTACTCTTATTGATAACTCGCATGCCCAGAGACGCCGTACGGTGCGTACAGAAGAAGCTATTGCTACTGTAAAGCGTAGCGTTACAGTCAATGGTGATCGGTATAGAGCCATGATTACTAACTTTTTCATTCCTGAATTGAACAGCCATGAGTTCCAGGAGCTCTGGTTCCAACAAGACGGCGCAACATATCACACAGCTCGTGCCACAATCGATTTATTGAAAGACACGTTTGGACCTGTAAATTGGCCTCCAAGATCTTGTGATTTAACACAGCTAGACTACTTTCTGTGGGGCTATGTAAAGTCATTGGTCTATGCGGATAAGCCACAAACGCTTGACCATTTTGAAACAACATTCGCCATGTTATTGCCGATATACGGCAGCAAATGTTGGGAAAAGTCATCGAAAATTGGACGTCCAGATTGGACTACCTCCGAGCCAGCCGTGGCGGTCATATGCCAGAAATCATATATAAAATGTAATGCCACAAGATTATCTATCGAATAAAAAAAAATTCATGACAATCGAATAATCCATCTTTGTTTTATTGCAACTTAAAGTTCTATAGCCTAGTACTCAGTTCGGCTAAGAGTTTTACTAGTCGAAAAATATTAATCTCTTAGTGTGGCCGAAGTTTTCGGAGTTCATCCGCAATGCCTGCAGCATGGTCTTACTGGGTTTGTTGACAAACAGCAAACCTCAACTGGCGCCAATTTTAAAATATTACAAAATGTTGATGCGACCTGGTTCGCAAGCTTTAAATTTGCTGTTGGCATGGCCATATGTATTGCCGCAACTCCTACAAGCAGTTTTCCATTGGTTTTTGGGGTTTTCCTGCCATTTATAATTTGTTATTGGCACACCGCTTCTGCACAAACACAGCCAACGATTAAATTTTTCATTCTTTGGGCCGCGGCTAAAGGCGTTCATTGGAATTCATCCGCTAAATCTGGTATTTTTTTGGTATTTCCTTACCATTTCCTTAGCTCAACTGAGTACCGCGGTGGAAAAAAGTCTCAGCTAAAGGCGTTAGCTACCTATTTGCCTCTCGCTTACTCCTATACTTAAAGTATAAAGTATACTCCTTAATGTACAATAAATACTATTATGTTGTTTATATGGCAAAAACAAAACTAAACAAGAGAGAACGCTATAGTCGGTTTGGTGTCCCGACTATCTAATACCCGTCACTCGGCTAAAGGGAGTGCGAGGGAGATGGAGATATAAACTTTGATCAGCAATAACTTTTTAACGAATGGTCCGATTTAAAAAATTTCTTCCACATTTCGATAGGTATTGATAAACACAACAAAACTGCATTTTTACTTTTCCGAAATATTAAAATTTTTAAAATCGTATATAAGCTATTGTGGGTGTTCGAGGGGGCGTGGCACCCTCTTGAAATAAACTTGCGCTGCGTAGGAACTCCAAGAATCTTCATGCAAAATGCTAATCCTCTAGCTTTTATAGTTTCCGAGATCTCAGCGTTCATACGGACAGACAGACGGACGGACAGACGGACATGGCTATATCGACTCGGCTAGTGACCCTGATCAAGAATATATATACTTTATAGGGTCGGAAATGCTTCCTTCTAGCTGTTACATACTTTTGCACGAATACAATATACCCTTTTACTCCACGAGTAACGGGTATAAAAAGCCGAGGCCTTGTTAAAAAAAATTCGATATTTAAAAAACTTAAAATGGCTCCAACTTTTCACAAAAACCGATTGTAACTAACAATATGGCGGAAGTAAAATAAAAAAAAATATTTTTTTTTGTGGGGGCAATGGTTAAAAATTTTTTTTAAATCCTAATTTGTTTTTAATTTTAAGAAATTAAAAATTTTTTTTTTTAGAAATTTTATTTTGAAAGAAGAGCTTTCAGAGGAATTAATGCCGAAGACATGAAGTCAATCGGATTCATATAACCGGAGATACAGATTTTCAATGAGAGGGTACTTTTTCAAATTTGACAATTTTTGGCAAACTTAAAAAAATTGTAACTAAAAAAATAATTTTTTTTCGGTCAAATCGTGATACACGTGTTTGCTTATTTTCCGAATAGTACGTGTAAAAAAAGTTTTAGGCAAATCAAAAATGTGACCCAATAAAAGGTGTTCGGTTTGTAAAAGAACCGCCCATATATATATATATATATATATATATATATATATATATATTGAATATATACATTTTCAAATTTTTGGACACATCACCATTTTTAAAGTAGGCATATTATGTAAATTACAAATAAAATGATATGAAATGCTAGGAAAAGAAATCTGTACTTAAAGACTTTAAAAGTACTCGCTCTGTTATAAGCTGGTCCGTCATACAACTGCGGGCATCTCAAACCAGGCCATCTTATGGCAGAAGACCATCTTTCAGATGCAACTGAACTTTCAGGAGTAATAAGGCAAGCTAGGGCTAAGTCTTTAAAGTGACCAACCATTAGAAAGGACAAAAATATCATTTACAAATAATATCGATATCAAACAAAAACACCTCTTAACGAGGTAAAAAAATAGTGACGACCGCACCTTCAACATACAAAAGATCTGATATCATATTTTGTGACGAAAAATAATTTTACATTCGAAAATATAAAAACACTTTCTAAAATTTACTCATTCGGCCCGCTTCAGACAAATTTATAAGATTTTACCCACACGAACATTTTCTATTGTAGCGTGCCGAAAAAGTAAATTTTAGAAAGTGTTTTTATATTTTCGAATGTAAAATTATTTTTCGTCACAAAATATGATATCAGATCTTTTGTATGTTGAAGGTGCGGTCGTCACTATTTTTTTACCTCGTTAAGAGGTGTTTTTGTTTGATATCAGAAGTTTTTAAAGGGACAATTTATACCCTGGGTTTAATTTACATATTAGTATACCTCATACCATGTCCAAAAGTCATCCCCATATAACTTAGTTATTAATTTATTTATTTATTTTTTATTTATTAAAGTTAATAATTGTATAATGGAACGGTTTAAAACAATTTTACCGATTCCTTGACCCTAAAATACAGTTTGGATATGCACATACAAAATTTAATGCTTCTAAGCACGTTAGATAAATAATTGTAATTTTTTTAAAGATTAAAAAATTACTTTTTGTCATTCAATAATTGTTAAAACACTTAAAACTTAACTTTTAATCATTAAAAATTGTTAAAGGACTAGTAAACGATGAGAAAACATGAATTCCATAAGGATCCGATAAGAGTGAGAGAGTAGCCCTACTTGCTGCAACGTGTTTTCATAAAAAAAGCAGAGGCCATTTTAAAAAAAAATTCGATATTTTAAAAACTAAAAATGGCTCCAACTGTTTACAAAAATCGATTGTAACTAACAATATGGCGCATATATTGATTTATAAAAAAAAATTTAAATACAAAATTTTTTAGAATCTTAATTTGTTTTTATTTTTAAGAAAATAAAAACTTATTTTTTTTAACATTTTTTTTTTTAAGAAGAGGTTTTAGAAGAATTAAATCAAAACACATGAAGTCACGCGGATTCATATAACCGGAGATAAAGATTTTCAATGAGAGGGTACTTTTTCAAATTTGTCAATTTTTGGAAAACTTTAAAAAATTCTAACTAAAAAAATAATTTTTTTTCGGACAAATCCTGATACACGTGATTGCTCATTTTCCGAATAGAACATGAAAAAAAATTTTTCAGGCAAATAAAAAATGTAAAAATTTTTTTGGCCCAAAACTGTTCGGCTCGTAAATGAACGGCCCTTAGGCAGCATTAATTGTTATGAGCTGGCAAAAGTGGCTATTTTCGTTTCTTAATAACTTTTAAACGTGATTTTTTACAGTAATGTGTTATATACCAAAATTTAAGGAATCTCAAGGGCTATACAGTTTAAAGTTGTAAGGAAAATCGTTAGAGCCGTTTTTGAGAAAATTAAAAAAAAACTAAAAAAAAAGTTTAAACAAATTGTCTTTTGTTCATTTCTTTTTAACTATTACATTTACACAATGTGCATATAGAAGGCGTTTATAGCATTTAAAAATACCTTTCAAACGAGATGCAGCACAAGTCTGTAGCTTTAGTAGTATAGAAGTTACGGCTTTCCGAATTTTAGCTATTTATAGCTGTTTTCCCGCTAAACTAGCGGGTTTTTCCAAAAGTGGTAGAACAAAAGTTGTTTATATCGATGTGATGAACGTCATATCAAATTTTCAGAACTTAAAAAACATATTTTGGACAAGTGGACAAGTGGACAAACTGACAAACAGAATTAAAATTTCATTTTGGGAAGAAGAAGAAAATCTTATTTTGGCTATAACTTTTGAACGGAGCGTCGGATTTTGACAAATGACCCCTCATTCGACGGGTATTTTCAATAGGAATACAACTAACGTAGTCCGGGGGGCCAATTATCCCCACCGGCCCCAACAGCTCCAATATTCGAAATTTTCACTTTTTCACTTTCACCGCTCTCTCTCCCAAGCCAATTGAATTTCTTAAAGTCTTGGTATGCAATCCTTTAAGTTTTTGCAATACCTTTCGATTGGTGTATTACTCATTACGATCGGACTATCACAGCAGATTTTCAATTTTGCGGCTATATAATAGTAGTCGCCTTCGCACACTCTCCTGGTGCGCTTCGTCACTACATGGACTGCCGTCCATAGTGATTCGATATTTCGGACCAAAAAAATATCGCTATGATAATATTTTTTTAAAGAAAATATCATCGATATATCGATATTTTTATATATTTTCGACATCCCTAGTTTTTTGTATTCTAAGTATACCGCGGAACCTGTAGGTGATGGAAAATAATTTTGTATGGGACTTTTACTCAGGAGCACCCAAATATCATGGAAAACTTGAAATGGTTCGTGAAAATTTCACAAAGTTTAATTTTGTGTTCCTGTGTATTTAGCCTTAACTTGTTAAAAACAAAAGGGTCTTTTGATCTGAAAGATCAAAATAATTTATACATTTTTATTTGTATTTTTTTTAATTAAATAAAAAGTAATTAAATAAGAAACGCCAAGAATAAAACTTTTTTGAACTTTCACAGGTTGGAGGTACAACCTGTGCGGCTTGATAATAACGAGTAATAGCTTTTCGGAAAGGTGCATCTGTTGCCTTTTAAATAGTGTCAGTTACAAATTTGTTGGTCTAATGGTTTTCGAGATCTGTTAGGTTTAGAGTATAAAACGATTTTTTAAAGAACAATTTTTTGACGATTTTACCAATCTTTTGTTCTGTTTATCTCTACACAGCGACATGTAAAAAATTATTAAAAATTATACCATTCATTAACAAGCTAATAATGAAACAGTCGTAAGATGTCGCGCTTTCACGCAGTCGCTTTGCTGCTTGCATATCTTATCTCCCTTGCCGTCTCTTTAGCTGATTAACAGTTATTTGATATCCGAGGAACTTGGCTATAGAATTCTGTCTTTTGATTTAAATGGATTGGTTTTTGGTTTTTCAAATGTTGTTTATGGCTTTGTCTTAAGTTAGCTTTCTAAAAGTTCAATTTTAAATAAAAAGACAATAATGTATCTTTTTCAGAATGCCAGCGGACCCATCAGAAGAAATGGCCACTCCTCAGGTCCCCAAAACCGAGCTAGAAGAGCTGCAAATTAGTGCGCAAGGCGTAGCTGATGAGGTTAGTGCCATTATGTATAAATAGAAATAATAAAAATCATTGGGTGCGATGTTAGGATTTGCCCAACAATGCAGATGCAGGTGATCAGAACAATAAGTGAAACCTTTGGTTATATAATGTCTTTATTGATAAACTGTGGCTCTTAGCCGGTAACTCGAAGCAAAAAAGTAAAGAAGAAGTACAATGCAGGAGAAGAACAAATTGCAGTGGAAAAAGAAACTGAAATGCCAGATCAAACTTCATGCTAGAGTTGCCAGATTGGTACTTTGCTATTAACTGTGGTGAACAGCAAGTTTGAACACACCCCCTCAAAGTAGTAATCGCAAATTTTAGATCCCTTAATCCCTTGGTGAGGACATCTGCTGGCATACGCTCCGTTTGCATATATTCGACCAAAATATGTCGTTTCCTGTGTTTCTCCTGAATAAAGTGGTGACGTACGTCAATATTCTTAGTACGAGGATGAAATCCTCTTGTCATTGAAGATTTGTACCAATTCGCAGCTGTTGCCAATTCGGTTCAGTAGAGCTTTTAAGTACAGGGCCTCCTTGACTGCCTCTGACATGGCCAAGTACTCCGACTCGGTGCATGATAAAGCAACTGTCCAGCCAATATGCTTGACCAGAGTACAAACGACGATCCGATAAATTGGAGCCCCAAACTGCATTTACCACGTCATTAAGATCTTCTCCACATTTCCTGAAGAAGAGTCCAAGGCACAAATATCTCAGGTTAGTTTCGATGCCTTCCAAAGCTCAATGGTGTAGTTGGAATTGAATTGACTCATAAAATTTACGACATATGCGATGTCTGCTCGCGTTGAGACTGCAATAAACATTAGAGAACCAAATAGACTTTGATACGGAACCTTTTCATCTCGTTCTAGGTTAGTTTAGCTGGTCGTTTTAGAGTTAATTTGGCCATATACTTATATCCGTTACTCGTAAAAGGGTATATTTATTCGTGCAAAAGTATGTAACAGGTAAGGGGAAGCGTTTCCAACCCTATAAAGTATATATATTCTTGATCAGGATCACTAGCCAAGTCGTCCTTCTGTCTGTCTGTCTGTCTATCTGTCCGTATGAACGCTGAGATCTCGGAAACTTTAAAAGCTAGAAGATTGGCATTTCGCATGCAGACTCTAGGAGTTCCTACGCAGCGCAAGTTTGTTTCAAAAAGGTGCCACGCCCCCTCCATCGCCCACAATCGTTTTAAAACGATTTCAAAATTTTAATATTTTGGAAAAGTAAAAATGCAGTTTTTTTTTTAAATTTTTGAAATTGGACCATTCCTTAAAAAGTTATGCCCGATCAAAGTTTTATATCTCCATCTCCATCGCACTCCCTTTAGCTGAGTAACGGGTATCTAATAGTCGGGGCACCCGACTATAGCGTTCTCTCTTGTTAAGAATAGCATCGATGCATTTTTCTTGCGACATAAAAATAAAATGTGTTTCGACGCTTTGCTTGAATGAGATGCCCAGGCACGTTTTCATTTGAAACGATTTCGACAGATTTCTTTTTGTCTCTTGCAGACATTCGGGATGATTCGACGCTAACAATAAATCTTTAACGTAGATTGTATCCAGCCAAAGTTTTCCTTTTTTCCGTTTTTCAAACAAGCATGAATCTTTTTCAGTTGGCTGAAGTCCGATTTCCATTAACTTAGCTGTAAGCTTGCAATACCAACGTAGTCCCGATTGGCGGAGTCCATAAATAGCCTTCTTTATTAAACAAACCGGATTCGAGACTCGTTTTAAGGATTTTCTCTAAGAACTTTCGGAATTGATATATTCTGCAAAATGTGCTTGTTTTTGCGTTCCAATTGGTGCGCCAGACTCGTGTTTCCTTAGGAACTCGTTAAAATGGTCAGGAAAATCCATGAATACTTTTTCTTTAAGCTCGTCATTAAGGTACGCGTTGACTACATCCATCTTATGGATTTCCATGTCGTCTTCAGCGGCGATTGCTGCCAACAGCCTGACCGAAGTGGACCTGGCTACACGTGAGAAAGATTTAAAGAAATCTTTTATAGGTGTCGTCGTCCTTCATTTGGAAAACCATCCTGTTTCCAATTACCTTTTGATTATCTGGACACTCTTCGAGTTTCCAGGTATTGATGAGAATCTGTGCCATAAACTCGTCCTCGACTGCACGTGTCCAGTAGATCGCATCACTGAAACTTTGCGCTTCCTTGAATGTCAATGGATCTTCTGCAGCCTCCACAAATGCCATTTCGCACAAGTGTTTGAAAAACTGTCTGAATTTTCATTTAGCCTGCTTTTGCTTTTGCTGCTGCTTATAAAAAAGTCGGCAGTCGCAGTCGAAGCAAAAGCAAAATCCGAGAACTGCCGACTGTCGTAGCAGTAGCAAGTCGTTGCTTTCTGATTTTCAGCTGCTGCTGTGCTTCTGCTTTCAATCGGTAGCAACAGTCGAAGCAGCAGCTAGCAAAAATGTCTGGAAGTTGCTATTGCTTCTGCTGCTGCTTTTGAAAAAGTCGGGAGTCGAAGTCGAAGCAAAAGAAAAATACGAGAACTGCCGACTGTCGAAGCAATATGCAAGTCATATTTTCAACTGTTTTACTTTCGCTTGCTTCTGTTTCGTTCAAAGCAGCAGCAAGGAAAAATTTTAGGGAGTCGTCGTGTAGTAATTGCAAAGCTGCTACACGCCTCTTCAAAATGTTTTTATCATTATAAGTTAAATAATAATAGTTCTTGGTAATGATTAAATTTTAATTTTTATATATTTCTTCAATGATAACACTGTGCAGCATTTTTAATGCTTTTTAAATTTACCTCGATGGATGATATATTTTTGGATTCGTTACGAATTCCTAAGTTAAACTGCGTTTTCCAAAAAGTTTCCCGACGCAAGGATTCTTAGCAAAAGGACCTCAAAGTTCGAAAAAAGCTGAAATTGGCCAACTTTCCGGAGCTCTCAGAGGCAAACGGATTCATGGTTTGATTCGATGTTAAAGTTTTTTAAAAGATGCACTCTTTATCTTTCAAACCCCATACTTAGAATAATTTTAGGATTTTTATTAACGGAGAAACAAATTTTAGAAAACATAGTCAAAAAACATAAAAGCATACAGCTGCGGTCAAATTAGTAGTAGTGTTGCCGCACGGTGTTTTTAAAGGTTTCTTGTTGTAATTTATCTTCTTCTGGACATATTGCATTGATTATAAGTGTACTATTAGACTAATTGAATAAGAAAAGTGACAACAACAAACTTTTAAAAACACAGGGCGGCAACACTACTACTATTTTGACCGCAGCTGTATGCTTTTATGTTTTTTGACTATGTTTTCTAAAATTTGTTTCTCCGTTAATAAAAATCCTAAAATTATTCTAAGTATGGGGTTTGAAAGATAAAGAGTGCATCTTTTAAAAAACTTTAACATCGAATCAAACCATGAATCCGTTTGCCTCTGAGAGCTCCGGAAAGTTGGCCAATTTCAGCTTTTTTCGAACTTTGAGGTCCTTTTGCTAAGAATCCTTGCGTCGGGGAAAGTTTTGGAAAACGCAGTTTAACTTGGGAATTCGTAACGAATCCAAAAATATAGCATCCATCGAGGTAAATTTTTGATGCTGCATAGTGTAATCTTTATTTTTAAGAAATATAATAAGAATAAGAGCATTATAATTATTTTTGATCAAAAAAAAGTAAGACTCAAAAATAATGATTGTTGATGATTTTTTTGCTCAAAATAAAACTCATTAGAGCCTTGCGGCCCTCTTGTAAGTCTTTTCGCTTATCTGATTTCACAGCCGTCAAAGGGATTATCAAATCTACCTCCACGATTTTGTTTAACCAATTTTAAAAATTGCTTATCATACGATGTTTATTTTATTCCGATCAAAATAAAAATACAATTTTATACATTTTTTTTAAATATATATAAGTTAACACTCTGCCTCCTTAGGGCAGGAGTCATTTTTACCTAAACCTCTTTAGGTGTCCTTTTGTTCCTTCCCAAGTTCAGTGATTAGTCCGGAGTCGTTTCCAGAACGTTATAAATTTGATTTATTTAAGATAAAATTATTCTAAGTATAAAATTTTCAAGTCAAGTGAATCTAATTGCTCAGTTCGCAGGCCAGCGAAAGTCTGAGTTCCAAGGTTTTTCCTCGTCGCCTGCAAGCTTCGCTACCGTTCATTCCGTAGCCGTTGACGTCGCTGCTAGGGTCGTCTTATAGTTCGGCCACCAGTGCAGATCTGCAGTTCAGAGTAGTCGTCTCCAGGGGGGGGAACGCTGTGGTGTTAACTTATATCAGCGTTTGAAAAGCTACGCTACTCTCGTAGTATTTCGTTTTGCTATTGCTATCGCTCTGTTTTTGACTAGAGCCGTAGCAGAGGCATAGCAGAATAACGAGAAAGTTCTGCTCCGCTCGCAGTTTTGTCGCTTGACAAACTGTAGCAATAGCGGTAGCAGAAAACGAAGTCCTGTGCTCTGTGTAGCAGTAACGGTAGCAAAATTTTGGTAGCGAGATGAGAGCAGAGCACATGCTAGTTTTTTCATGTGCTACGGCTCTCGCTTGTGCTTGTTTTTTATTTTCGGCACCTTTCTTGTGCACCGTTCTTTTTCTACTTGTCGCTTTGCCAGAATGGGAAAGAAAATATTTTCTGTCAAAAATAAAGTGGTTTGAAATAATAAAATAAATAATAGTATTTTATTCAAAAACAAAAAATCAAAATAAAAAACTTATATTCATTCACAGCATTCAGATTAAATCAAAATTAAAAATTAAAATTAACAGTATTCAAATTAATGTATTAAGTAAATGTTAAATATAAACAAGAAAGGAAGCAAGCTTCGGCCAGCCAAAGCTTATATACCCTTGCAGATAATTCCTATTAATCACTAATTTTCCGATCGTTCCTATGGCAGCTATATGATATAGTCGTCCGATTTTGAAAAAATTTTATTTGAAATTTAGAATTAGCTAAAAAAAAGCATTTCCAAAAGTAGGAGGTTCTAGGTTCAAAAACACCCAAGATATAATTTTTTGAAAATTTTTTTCCCGGTTATTCCTATGGGAGCTATATGATATAGTTGTCCGATCCGGCTCGTTCCGACTTATATACTACCTGCAACAGAAAGAAGACTTTTGGGAAAGTTTTAGCCCGATAGCTTTAAAACTGAGAGACTAGTTTGCGTAGAAACAGACAGACGGACAGACGGACAGACGGACAGACGGACAGAAGGACAGACGGACATGGCTAGATCGACTCGTCTAGTGATGCTGATCAAGAATATATATACTTTATAGGGTCGGAAACGTCTCCTTCACTGCGTTGCAAACTTCTGACTGAAATCATAATACCCTCTGCAAGGGTATAAAAAGTAAAAAGGAATGAGAACTTATGCATTTAGAAACATGAATCACCCCTCTTCCTCTCCGTCTTCAAATAAACTTAATGAGTTGATAGTTGGCACTATCCAAATGAGTTGAGTTAGGCCGGACAAGAAGAATATTTTCCAATGCTTCGTGGCTTAATCGGTTTCGGTTATCCGACAACACCAGTTTTAAAGACGAAAACGCCCGCTCTATTGTTACCTACAAATATTAAGAAATTATTAAATATTTATACCCTTGCAGAGGGTATTATGATTTCAGTCAGAAGTTTGCAACGCAGTGAAGGAGACGTTTCCGACCCCATAAAGTATATATATTCTTGATCAGCATCACTAGACAAGTTGATCTAGCCATGTCCGTCTGTCCGTCTGTCCGTCCGTCTGTCCGTCCGTCTGTTTCCACGCAAACTAGTCTCTCAGTTTTAAAGCTATCGGGCTAAAACTTTCCCAAAAGTCTTATATCTATTGTAGGTAGTATATAAGTCGGAACGAGCCGGATCGGACAACTATATCATATAGCTTCAATAGGAATAATCGGGGAAAAAAATTTTAAAAAAATGTATCTTGGGTGTTTTTGAACCTAGAACCTCCTACTTTTGGAAATACCATTTTTTATCTAATTCTGAATTTCGAAGAAATTTTTTTCAAAATCGGACGACTATATCATATAGCTGCCATAGGAACGATCGGAAAATTAGTGATTAATAGGAAATATCTGCAAGGGTATATAAGCTTCGGCTGGCCGAAGCTAGCTTACTTTCTTGTTAAATATTTTATTTTAAATTAAGTTATAATTCTTACTTGAGTTGGTGGTATAGCAAAGCATATTTTGCTTAGGGCATAAAGCTCTGGATCGCTCAATTTCCTTACTTTCCAGAAATTTAAAACATTTTCACTGGATTTCATATACGGCAATTTCAACGATTCAATCTTTCCATGGACATCTGTTGACTCATTCGAAACAATGTTAGCACCTAAGAAGTTGTCCAAAAGATCGAAATTACTTGCTTCATGCACAGTATCCGAAGCCATTGAATTATTTGATGATACTAAATTTGGAATGGGGCTGTGGATTTTAATTTGTGCCCACAATTTCTTTAGAAAATGAATTGCTCTTTCCTTTTGTGAGCCGTCAAGGATATGATGAAATCTCGGGTCTAAGTATAAGCAAGCGTCGAAGCCAACATTTGATATTAATTTTTTTGTTCTTTCTTCCATACTCTCAAGAAGCGTCTCTCCAATTGTATAAAGAATTGAATCTTTACTTAAGGCGCTGGTTGCTAAAATCTGTTTCGTTGACAACTTGCAAACCAGCCACAGAGCATAAAAATTCCCATAGTGCAATTGTTCTTATTGAAACTGCACTATAGTTTTTTGCAGTGCAGCCATAATTGTAACGTAGGAGTCCATGAACTCCCATAACTGTTCATTTACAACGAAACTGTCGTCTTTGGATTTATTTTCAACAGTTTCAATAGGGCCTAATATAGCTTTCGCTTTATTGAGTAGGTCAATCATTTTATATGTTGATCCCCATCTAGTAGGACAATCCAATTGAGGTAATTTATAATTTTGTAGCTCAAAAAAATTAAGGTAACCGTTTGATTGCTTCCGAATGTGTTTGGTAAAATTGCGGCAGGCTAACAAATACTCTCTTATATTTGCATTTTTTGTTACATCGAGTGCACAGAGCTGTCCAGTGTGTGCTGCACATCGACATATTTGTATTTCAACTACATATATATTTTCTGTTTTTTCGAAAAGGTCGACTTGCTTCGTGTACTCAATGTTCTCTTCAATACAGCCTTCGTCAGTATTATCATCGCTCATATGCATTTCTGATCAAATTTTCGAAGTTTTTATCATATTGGCCCCATTATCCGATGTAATTGATACAATTTGGGACAGGGCTATTTCGTATTTGTCTAAAACTGCTATAATTTCTCTGGCAAGATTTTGCGATGTACTTGAACCTTCTCCTTTGAGTTCCACAATTCCAAGAATTCGCGATTTTATTTCTTGTTTGCTGACAAACTGAGCACTGATGCCGAATATATTTCGATCAAGACGCGTTGCACTATCAATTTTTAAAGAAAGCAGTCGATTTTTACATACTTGATGTATTTCAAGTCTAACATTCGCTGCTACCTGTTTTAGAACAGACTTGCACTTGCTTCCGTTCAAGATAAGGTTTTCACCACTTTTTTCTTTAAGACCTTGAGATATGGGGTCAATTATGTCGCGCATATTTGTTGAGTTTAGCACATGGAACGGAATGCAGTCTTCAGTGACAAGACCAATGTATGACCGGATTAAATTTTTTTTATTGATTTTAACTTTAATTAGTTGAGGTTTCACGGTTTTTTTGGTCTGCATGCAACCAGAATCATTTTCCTGCTCCTCAGGTCCAATGTCATGCAATTGTAAATGTTTCTTTAAATTAAAAACACGGCCGTTTTTTATAACGCGGAAACATGTTTTGCATTTAACGTGGTCGGAATCTATTTCGTCGTAATATTTTAAAATGTTTATACTTTTCTTTGCCGGTGTCATGTTTACGCAGTTAATCACAACTCAAAAGTGCCAAAAATAATTTCTTAAAACTACAAAGCGACAAGTAGAAAAAAAAACAGTGCATAAGAAAGGTGCAGAAAATAAAAAAACAAAGACAAGCGAGAGCCGTAGCACATGAAAAAACTAGCATGTGCTCTGCTCTCATCTCGCTACCAAAATTTTGCTACCGTTACTGCTACACAGAACACAGGCCTTCGTTTTCTGCTACCGCTATTGCTACAGTTTGTCAAGCGACAAAACTGCGAGCGGAGCAGAGCACAAACTTTCTCGTTATTCTGCTATGGCTCTGCTACGGCTCTAGTCAAAAACAGAGCGATAGCAATAGCATAGCAATATTTGTATTCATCTCGCTGCTACGGAGTAGTAATCGCAAGCACTGACTTATATAAATAAAAATTTGACATTAGGTAATAATTAATTACGAAACTATTAATTGGCGTCGTCGTCCTCTTCTTCTTGGAAAAGTGGCAGCGGGTCTATAGCTGTGTTCAAAAAGCTTGGATTAAGTTTTACCAAGAGAATATTTTCCAAGACATCTTTGTTAAGTCGACTTCTGTAATCCGTTAGAACCAGTCTTAGGGCGGAGAAAGCTCTTTCAATGGAGACCTGTTATAAAACAAATTAATATATGTAGCTATAAGCTAAAATTTGTTTGAGCATTTGCATTTACCTGAGTTGGGGGTACGCCAAAGCAAACATGGCTAATTGCGTATAACTCCTGCTCGGTGCACTGCTTCCCCTTCCAAAACGAGAAGACGTCCACATCAATCCTTTTAAAAGGTAGTTGTAAATTATCAATTTTGGAATATACGTTCAATACACTGCTAATTTGAGTTTCTACACCTTCCTCGAGGTACGCGTTTAAAAGCTCATCTTCCTCGTCCAAAAAGTCGCTTTTCAAATTGCTTGAACTCGATGCAGGTGTTGAGCAGAGGTTACCTGTTGGATTCAAATCGTATAGTCTGTCCCAAATAGTTTTTAAGTGACTGATTGCATCACTGCGTTGCTGCACTGTTAGGGTATGCTGGAACCGCGGATCCAAAAACAGGCACGAGACTATGAATTTGTTGTTAAACTAGGCTTTGGTACGCTTTTCTTTAGCATTGAGAATTTGTGTTCCGATTGTTTTTGTAAGCTCATTATTTGTTTCACTTACAATCTTCTCCGTGCCAATTTTAAGCTTCAGCCATTGGGCGTAAAAATTTCCGTAGTGCAGTTGTTCTTCTTGAAATTTTTTAATTGTTTTTTGCAACGGAGTGAAGACTGCGCAATATACTTCTATAAATTCCCAAAAAGAACCATCAACTTAAAAATTTTCCTCCTCCGATTGGTTTGTGATCGACTCGATTTTGCTTAGATCATCTTTTGCGTCCATTAAGTCGCTTAACATTGTAAATGTTGATCCCCATCTGGTTGGACAATCTAGGCGCGGAATTTTTAATTTTTTTAAGTCGAAAATTTCCCGATAGTCATTGGATGACTTTCATACATATTTTGTCATGTTTCGACAATGAAGGAGATACTTTATCAAGTTCGATGCCTTAATTACGTCCAGAGCAACCAACTGTGCTGAATGTGCAGCACAACGACAAATTTGTATGTTTCCTACAAGTATGCTTGGAATCTTTTCCACTGTTTCTATTTGCTCCAAGTAAAACGCATTTGTTGAGGTTTCATCGTCATCATCCATATCTTGCTCCGAAACAACAGACAATAAGTTTGTTGTTTTCAACATGTTAGCGCCGTTGTCAGATCTGATAGAAACGATTTGGTTGAGATTGATACTGTACTTGTTTAAGATAGAGATCACTTCAGCCGCAAGTGTCAAAAATAAAGCAGTTCGGTTGGCAACGTCGCACAGTGGCGCCTTTTGACTTATTTTTGGTAATAAATCATAACTTTTGAACCAGTGAAGATAATTGAATGATGTAACCGGCAAATGATAGATAATTGATCCACCTTTCAAATTATTGCTTGAGACAGGGAGTGGGCGTGGCAGAGGCGTACTTACAAATCGGCAAAGTCAGAATTTAAAAACAAATCCATTTTTTTTTCGTTTCTTTTTTTATGTTGTAATTTTTAAAAATTATTAAAAAACGAGGACGGAAACTAACTTCGGCAAGCCGAAGTTTTAATACCCTTGCAGATTTTACGAATGAAAACATGACTAGAAAAGCAACATGAATTAACAAAACAACAAAATATTTTATAATTGAAAAAAAATAAAATTTTAAAATTGTTCACCCTATTGTTCCTATAGGAGCTATAGGATATAGACGTCCGATCGGCACGCGCTTTTACCCTAATCAAGGTATGCATAAAAGAATACGATTTGGAAAGTTTCATGTCAATAGCTTATATTCTGCGCGAAATATCCTGAAAAACGTTAAATCTTGACCGATTTCACCCTATTGTTCCTATGGGAGCTATAGGATATAGACGTCCGATCGGCACGCGCTTTTACCCTGATCAAGGTACACACAAAAAAATACGATTTGGAAATATTCTTGTCAATAGCTCTTACACTGAGCGAAATATCTTCATTTTTTGAAAGCTATATCCGATTGTTCCTATGGGAGCTATAGGATATAGACGTCCGATCGGGTCGGTTTTCAAACTTGATCTGCGTACACATGTTTTAGGACGACTGTGAAAGTTTTAAGTCGCTAGCTTTTAAACTGAGCTCGCAAACGGTATTGAAACAGACATACAGACGGACAGACGGACAGACGGACAGACGGACAGACGGACGGACGGACAGACGGACAGACGGACAGACGGACATGGCTATATCGACTCCCCTATTGATCCTGATCAAGAATATATATACTTTATGGGGTCGGAAACGTCTCCTTCACTGCGTTACAAACTTCTGACCAAAATTATAATACCCTTTGCAAGGGTATAAAAAAAAAAAAAAAAGGGGTTATAAAAAAAAAATTTTATTTATTTTTAAATGTTGTTTTGTTTAGTTTAATTTTTAAAAACTAAAAAAACAAAAAAAATATTAATTAAAGTTTTAAAAAAAAATTTTTTTTTTATATTTCATGTTTTTCGAAATAATGGTCACAATTTGGTAAACCTGGTAAATCCAATAGACTTAATATTTCTGGACTATAATTACTAGATTCTAACTCTGTGACAAGGTTGTGATTCCATGACCCTAAAATGCAGTTTGGATTCGCACATCCTAAATTCAATGCTTAAGCAGCGTAAGTTGTTTTGAGCTGGCAAAAGTGGCTATTTTCGTTTCTGAATAACTTTTGAACGTGATTTTTTACAGTAACATGATATATACCAAAATTTAAGGAATCTCAAGGGATATACAGTTTAAAGTTTTAAAGGAATTCGTTAGAGCCGTTTTTGAGAAAAACAAAAAAAAGCTAAAAAAAAAGTTAAAAAAAAAATTTTTTTGTGCCTATATCTTTAAAGATTACATTTACACAAATTACATATAGGAGGCGCTTAAAGCATTGTAAAATACTTTTCAAACGAGATACAGCACAAGTCTGTAGCTTGAGTAGTTTAGAAGTTACGGGCTTCCGTATTTTAGCTATTTATAGCTGTTTTCCCGCTTAACTAGCGGGTTTTTCCAAAAGTGGTAGAACTAATGTTTTTTGGCCCAAGGCGCCACTGTGCGTCGAAGGAGACAGACGTGCCACATGCTAACAAGCCAACAATTCAGTTTATACTTTGTGTTACTTAAATATATATATTAAAACTTTTGTTAATAAATACTTAAAACCATCCTGAATAAACGCAGAGGTATTTTTGAAAAATCAGAAGTGGGATACGAGCCACAAATACACCAGTTTACAAAATAAAATCGACCTCTTCCTCATCGAAGATAACCTTAATTTTCCGGTTAAGTACATCTCCCTGATTAAGAAATGGGCACTTAAAATTTTTTGTATGGTGTCAATTTTTTTTAAGTGTATAAAACGTTTTTTGCCCGTTTTATTTTCTATCTTGAGTTTTGATAACCTGATTTGGGTCATATTATACTCAATTTACAGGTAATAGAATGTTCTTTAACTTTCCTATACACAGCATTGAGTTCCAGTCATTAGTTTAGGAGGTACACTTCGTCAAAGCTGAAAAAGTTGAAAAAAGTGTGAAAAAATGCAAAAAAGCTGGCATAAATGGCATCTTTAAAAATACACGCATAAAAACCGAAATTATTTTTATAACTTTTATAGTTAGAAAAATCTTTAAGCAAACTAACAAGGCCATCAACTCAATAAACAACCAAAGGTTCGATTTTATATATATTATTTCAGTTGGAAAAAAGGTGTATTACAGCCCTGTTAGAGCCCTGTTAACCTCAGTTAACAGCTGTAAACGGCCAAAAAACCACCGTTCTTCCCAGCTTAAAAAATTCATATTCATCCTGGCGGATTGTAACGATCATTAGCTTGTTTTCTTTGTCGAAGTACTATCTAACTATAAAAGTTATAAAAATAATTTCGGTTTTTATGCGTGTATTTTTAAAGATGCCATTTATGCCAGCTTTTTTGCATTTTTTCACACTTTTTCCAACTTTTTCAGCTTTGACGAAGTGTACCTCCTAAACTAATGACTGAAACTCAATGCTGTGTATAGGAAAGTTAAAGAACATTCTATTACCTGTAAATTGAGTATAATATGACCCAAATCAGGTTATCAAAACTCAAGATAGAAAATAAAAAGTGGCAAAAAACGTTTTATACACTTTAAAAAAAATTGACACCATACAAAAAATTTTAAGGGCCCATTTCTTAATCAGGGAGATGTACTTAACCGGAAAATTAAGGTTATCTTTGATGAGGAAGAGGTCGATTTTATTTTGTAAACTGGTGATACCAATAAAATGATATAAAAAGCTGAATTTTATTCACGAAGATAAGGGAATGAAGGATTGCAAAAATTGACAAAACGGCAGCGCCAAAAACGGGCTAAGCAACACGGTCAAAGGAAAGGGTGGCAAAACGGCAATTCTGAAAAACGGCCTCACTTTTAAGAAGCGTCTCTACGAAAAGCGAGAAAACACGACAAAAAACGAAAAAGGAAGAAAAAAAGCACCAAGAGTGGGAAAAGTGAAGACGCCACGGACCACGAGGGTAACTAAAATGTTAGTTAAACTAGGTCAGCTTAAGGTTGCCGAACTGGATATTATTCTACGCACGAATAATCTTCCAGTCACCGGAAACAAATCGGCTAAAATCGAAGAACTCACACGGATCTTGGGATGCGACGAAATTGAACGAGATGACTACGAATTGGAACCAAGTACCGTACAATCACAAATTGACGAACTGAAGCAGTTGATGATCAGTTTATCGCAAACTGTTCAGGCTTTGAGTGTTCAACATGGGCCTTCAACTTCGGGCCAAGCTAATGGACGAAACGCAGAAGCTTCACAGGCTGTTGTGGGGCAGCAGCGCCAGGCGAACACGTTGGGCATACCACCACCAGGTGAAGAACAACGGCACCAAAGGATCAGAGAGAGCCCCGAACGCACAGGTTACACTAACACCATCATCAAAGATGTGATAGGTGTGTTGCCAGAATATGATCCAGTTAGGGGCAACATAACGTCACAACAGTTTATAAGCAAAACCGAGCAGTTGCAGAGCGTTTACGAATGGAACGATGGGACAGTGCTGTTTGCAGTACAGCACAAATTGAAAGGTGTCGCCAAGGAATGGTTAGATGCACAGTCTGTATTTCAAACTTGGGCACAGTTTAAGAGTTCCCTTTTACAAGATTTTCCAAGCGTGGTAAACACAGCAGATGTTCACAGGGAATTGATGCGGCGCAAAAGAAAGTTCAACGAATCATTCAGCGAATACTTCTACATCATGATGGCAATCGGAAGAAGAGCAAATATCGATGAGCCATCCATCAATTCGTATATTATTAACGGATTGAACCAAAGTGATTGCACGAAGGCTTTGTTAGCCATGAACCTACAAACGTGTTCAGAACTATTCAGGTCTCTGGAGAATATGAAGACAGTGCAAGCATTGCATCAACAAAGTATTCCTTCTCAGTCTGTATACACGAAAGGTCAGGATATAGCAGCCGGTGAGGCTAAATCAAGGTACCAAAGGTAAGAAGGAGGAATGGGTGAGGCTAAATCCAAAGGACCGAAAAATTTACTTTAGACCCTCCCTACACTCATTATAAGAAAAACCGCTGATTTTGTCGTTAACCACAAAAACTTAGTACAGGCAATCCTTTTAATCCAATCCAAAAGTTTACTTAGATTGCTCAAAACTCAAATTAAAGCACTTTAAAACTGCAAGCGAAACGTGAAAACAACAGCCGGAGAATTACATTCGAACAGCTGATTAACAGCTTCTACCTTAACAGAGGCGACCTCTATCGGATTTCAGTAAACGTAACATGTTAAATGATCTTCTGTTAACACATCCTCAAACAACATTTTTTGTTTTAACGACTTTTAAAAAATGAGTTTTGGCCAACAAAAGTGGTCAAATGCCCCATAGTGCATTGCATCAACAAAGTATTCCTCCTCAGTCTGTATACACGTGCTTTAACTGTAACCAAATGGGTCACATAGCAGCTAAGTGTCCAAACCCGCAGAAAAAGCCACGCTGTTCAATCTGCTCAAAGATTGGGCATGAAGCAAAAGATTGCAGGGTTAAGGTGTCATCGGTCGCTCAAGTAGACGCAGCAAATACTAAAGAGTATCCACCCATAATGAAGACAATTCAGCTCGGAGGAAAAGAATTTTCAGCATTCGTCGATACTGGCAGCGATCATACCCTTATAAGAGAATCGGCTGTTCCAGATGGATCAATTCGACAGTCATCACTTAAACGCTTGCAAGGATTTGGAGGATCTATAGTGGAGACTAAGGAATGTATACTGACTTCGGTAAAGACAGATCGCGGCGAAATGTATGTACGCATTCATATTGTACCCGATGACATACTTCCGTACAACGTACTAATGGGCAGAGATTTACTGTGTAAGAAGGACTACGATCAAATCGACAATTCAGGATCGATAATGCTAGCAGTGGAGGAAGACATCAACTTCAATATAAGCGCCGATATCGATAGTTCCCAGCGCAATGAGGTGACCGATATGTTGAACAGCTATTCAGATTGCTTTGCCGAAGACCTCTCCAATATTGGCAGATGCAATACCACCGTAATGGACATCGAGGTGACATCAGCAGCTCCGATACTGGGCCGTCGATACCAAGTTGCATTTGCAAAAAGGGAGGCACTCCGATCTCAGATAGATCTTCTCCTTAAGCACAATATCATTAGTAAGAGCACCTCACCTCACGCGTCATCGGCTATATTAGTTCCGAAAGCTAATGGAGAGAGTCGCTTGTGCATTGACTACAGAGCGCTCAACGCAGTCACTGTGAAGAAACGATATCCAATGCCAATTGTAGAGGAACAATTAGGAAAGCTGTCGGGAAACACGTTCTTTACAACTCTGGACATGACTTCAGGATACTACCAGATTCCTATGGGCCAGGAAAGCAAGAAATTCACTGCATTTATGACTCCGGATGGACTTTACGAGTTCAATGTAATGCCATTTGGCTTGGTAAACGCACCAATGGTATTTCAGGAGGTCATCATGGATTTGTTACGTCAGCTAGAACACCAACGCAACATAATAAGTTATATAGATGAAGTCATCATCCCTTCAAAAACGGTTGAAGAAGGACTCGTCGTTCTAAACGAGTTTCTCCAAGCAATTCGATCTGTTGGACTAACTTTACGCCCATCCAAATGTTCCTTCCTGCAGACTAAGGTCAAGTTTTTGGGTCATTTAATAACTGCAAACGGGATTCAGCCAGGAATCGAGAAAACCATATGCATCAGCAATTATGGAACCCCTCAAAACGATGGTGATGTACGCAGATTCCTTGGAATCACTGGATTCTTTCGTAAGTTCGTTAAAGAATACAGCATGATGGCAGAACCTTTAAGTAAGCTTCTGAAGAAAAGTCAAGAATTCCTGTGGGAAGCTGAACAAGAAACAGCATTTCGGAACTTGAAGGAGGCTATGGTATCGCAACCTTTATTGACCCTGTACGATCCAGCAAAGCGTCATGAAGTACACACGGATGCAAGCAGCAAAGGAATCGCAGGAGTTCTACTACAAGAAGAAGACGAAGGACTTAGGCCGGTATTCTATTTCAGCAGGCTTTGCTCGGAAGCTGAGAGTCGCTACTCAAGTTATGCGCTTGAAGTACTAGCTATCACTGAGTCATTGGAAAGATTCCGCATTTATCTAGTTGGATCCGAGTTCGTAGTGGTGACCGATTGCAATGCTGTGGCAACCCTCAAGGAGTCGACGGCATTACAACCTCCAATCGCACGCTGGTGGCTGCGACTACAAGAATTCGACTTTAAATGCAAGCATCGGCCTGGAGAGCAAATGCCTCACGTAGATGGGATGAGTAGGCATCCAGTTCTTCCACCAGAGGACAGTTCAATAACCGTGGCAGACAACGTGTTGAAGATAGTTCCCATTGACGAAGATTGGATTTACACGATGCAGATGCAAGATCCCAAAATAAAAGACATATTCGAGGTTTTTCGTATCAAGGACGCCAGTAACCAATGGAGCCAAATAAAAACCGACTATATTATCAATAAAACCAGATTGTATCGGAAAACTGATGATGGCAACAAGTTGGTAGTACCCCAAGCAATCAGATGGCGCGTAACCAAGTCCAACCATGATGACGCCGGACATTTTGGAACCGAAAAATCTCTGGAGAGGTTGAGGAAGTATTTCTGGTTTCCAAGGATGCGCGGATATATCAAGTCCTACATTGCGTCATGCCCAGAATGCTGTGTGAATAAGGTAAAAGGTGGAAAATCTGATGGTGAACTACACTTGCAAGAAGTAGTCCCCATTCCGTTCCGATCAATTAATATTGATCACATTGGGCCATTCATAAAAAGTAAAACCGGAAATTGTCACATACTGGTTGTTGTGTGTGCTTTTACGAAATACACCTTTCTAATACCAACACGTAATACAAAAACGACACCTGTAATCAAAGCTTTAAAACAAATTTTTTCCGTTTTTGGGCAACCGGTACGCCTAATTTCTGATAGAGGTACATCGTTCACATCAAAGGAGTTCGACAATTTTATAAATGAAAATGGAATCCAGCACATCAAAACAGCAGTTCGCACGCCCCGCGCTAATGGCCAGGCTGAAAGGATGAATAAAACTTTACTCAGTGCATTAAAAACGAGCACTGCAATCGATAAGGATTGGGATCAAAACTTAGGAAAAATTCAGTGGAGCATGAACACAAACATCAATTCCACTACAAAGTTTACACCAAATGACCTGGTATTTAACTTCAATCCACGAGATGTTTCCAAAAATCGTCTAATACAAGCATTAACTCAGGAAGCTGAGCCAGAAATTAATGTTGAACTGAATCGCCAGCAAGCAGAACAAAACATTAAAATGGAGCAGCAAAAATGGAAGACTCGATACGATGCCCGTCATATTTCGCCAAAGAAATTCAGCGTGGACGATCTGGTTATGACTGACTTTGTTCCAGCTGCGACAGGAGAGACACATAAACTGGATCCAGCTTTCAAAGGACCTTATATTGTTACTAAGGTTCTTGGCAACGATCGTTACATAATTGAGGACCTACCAGATCACTCAGTTTCGCAAAGGCGATACAACAACGTAGTATCCATTGATCACATGAAGCCGTGGTGTGCTTTAATCCCAGATCTGGATACCAATGATGACGACTACGATTACTCAACAGAAGACTAACTCTTGTCAGGAAAGGCCGAGTTGTCAAAAATAAAGCAGTTCGGTTGGCAACGTCAAAGGAGACAGACGTGTGCCGCACGCTCACAAGCCAACAAGTTCATTTTCTAATTTGTGTTACTTAAATATATTGATTAAATCTTTGTTAATAAATACTTTAAACCATCCTGAACAAACGCAGAGGTATTTTTGACACAATATTTTTGGCTGTGCTGGCACCAACTCTTCTTAAATCTACCATCCCAAGCACAACTGATTTAACTTGATCGGCGCTTACATATTGTGCACTTAAGCCAAAAATGTTTCGAGACATCCGAATAGCACTGTCCATTTTCAAAGAAAGTAACTTATATTTAACTTCTTTTGTAATGTGAGCTTTGATGTTATCGGCTACTGTTTTTAATGTTTTTTTACAGTTTGAGGCATTTAGTGTAATTTTTTTCCCTTTAGCAGCTTTCAGACCTTCACAAATTGGATCAACAATATTCCTCATATTTTTCGAATTTAACACGTTAAAAGGAATGCTGTCCTCTTTTACCAATCCAATGTATGATCTTAACAGCTCTTTTTTGTTGACTTCAATTTTTATTATGCGTTTCCTTATTGTTTTCAGCGATGAATTCGATGATGACGCGACACTCTCGGTACTTGACACGTTTAATTTAATTTGGTGTAGTTTAAGTAAATGTGATTTTAAATTAGAAAGTCTATTATTTTTCAAAGAACTTTTGCAAATATTGCATATAACTTGGCCTTGCTCAACGTTTTTTTTTTTAAATGGTCCATACATCACTTAGCGCCATAGCTAAATACGTCCTGTTCCTGCCAAAAACTCTTTAGGAATGAAATTAGCACTAATAAAAGCGCGAAGCTTTGCAGTTACTACACGACGACTGCCTAAAATGTTTCCTTGCTGCTGCTTTGAACGAAGCAGAAGCAAGCGAAAGTAAAACAGTTGAAAATATGACTTGCATATTGCTTCGACAGTCGGCAGTTCTCGTATTTTGCTTTTGCTTCGACTGCGACTGCCGACTTTTTCAAAAGCAGCAGCAGAAGCAATAGCAACTTCCAGACATTTTTGCTAGAAAGCAACGACTTCCTATTGCTACGACAGTCGGCAGTTCTCGGATTTTGCTTTTACTTCGACTGCGACTGCCGACTTTTTCAGAAGCAACAGCTCATTTTAAAAAGTTACAGGCAGTCGAATCAAGAAAATTTAAAAATGATGTGACTTTTGCTACTTCGACTGCAGCATTTTAAACACTGTTTCGCACTCCTCGAACACATCCTCAAGAGAACTATTCGTGACCACTGGATCGCCATCATCGTTTTCAGATGCATCACTTTGATCTTCTCGCACTGTTTGATAAATGCTCTATACTACTCTGTCCTTCCGCCATGTACCCACTTTCGCATATATACATCAGCGCTTCCTTCTTGTTTTGACGTGTTTGACCTTGCTCGTTTTTTGCGTTCTTTTTGAATTGCGTTTGGCAATTTCTTGTTACACGTAAATCATTTTTTATTTTCTTTTTGAAACTTTTCATCTTTAGGTTTGCCTTTTGGTTTATTGGCGTACAGTGCACTCTGTTCCGACGGTGTCACAGAAACCGTTTGAAAATCAAGTACACGGTTTTAAACCAACCGAATAGTAGGCATTGATGAAAATTTTCCTAAAAGCAAATTTACTCCGAAACTCCCAGAAAACTCTTTAGATTCTGTGACACCTACGGTTTTGATGGTTTGGTTTCCAAACCAGCCGTCCCCAAATCCGTCGCCGGTTTCTGTGGTATTTTTCATTGTTTAGCGGCTTAATTCTTATGAACGAATTTGCCATTTTTCACAGCTTATCTTTTTCGACTTCTCACTTATTTTCGATTGTTGGCGCCTGGGTTCATAACCTGTTAGGATTACTACCGATACTATCGGCTAATATATCGGTGGCAAAGCTATTGCTTGAACACTATTAAAAAAAGGCGTTTTGCGGTGTTCACTGAAAAAAAAATTGCACCCTAGAAAGGCATTCTTAGCTGAAAAAAAATTTGACTTTGGGCTTTAAAAAAAAAATTTAAGTTAAAAAATTAAAAAACCCTTTCCAGGAGGGCGGGTTTTTTTATGCAGAACAAGAGAGAACAATATAGTCGGATTGGTGTCCCGACTATCTAATAATCGTAACTCAGCTAAAGGGAGTGCGAGGGAGATGGAGATAAAACTTTGATCAGACATAAGTTTTAAACGAATGGTCCGATTTAAAAAATTTCTTCTACATTTCGATAGGTATTGATAAACACAACAATACTGCATTCCTACTTTTCCGATATATTAAAATTTTTCAAATCGTATATTAGCTATTGTGGGCGTTAGAGGGGGCGTGGCACCTTTTTGAAATAAACTTGCGCTGCGTAGGAACTCCTAGAATCTGCATGCAAAATGCCAATCTTCTAGCTTTTATAGTTTCCGAGATCTCAGCGTTCATACGGACAGACAGACGGACAGACGGACAGACAGACATGGCTAGATCGACTCGGCTAGTGATCCTGATCAAGAATATATATACTTTATGGGGTCGGAAACGCTTTCTTCTAGCTGTTACATACTTTTGCACGAATACAATATACCCTTTTACTCTTCGAGTAACGGGTATAAAAATATGCGACAAATTTGAAAACAATCGGTTAAGCCGTTTAGAAAAAAAAAACAATAAAAACAATTTTCAGATTCGGCCCGCCCTAGGAAACTATTCCAGCCTTTTTCCTTTCACAATTTTAGAAAGTGTATTTAATGACGAGTGTAATAATTTTTCGTCACAAATGATGACATCAAAACTTTTAAGAGGTGTTTTTGTAGGCTAATATATACTTTTAATTTAAATTGGTCAACCATAATTTGTAAACTATTGTATTTAAGCGAATTAAGTTAAAAAGGCGTTTAAGTATTTCAAAATTAGCACTTGTCTGTATCTGTGTTTTCCCGCCAAAGTAGCAGTTTGGAAAATTCAATACTCAGGCTGCATTAGTTGTTCTGAGCTGGAAAAAGTGCCTATTTTTGTTTTTAAATAACTTTTGAATACACCAAAATATGAGAAATCTCAAGGTCTATACAGATTAAAGTTCTAAGAAAATCATTCGAGCTGTTTTTGAAAAATTAAAAAAAAGCTTTAAAAAATAATTTTAAAAATTTTTGTTTTGCCATAGTTTTAAGAAAGGTTGTATTTACACTAATTACGTTTAGAAGGCGTTTATAGTATCTCAAAATACCTTAAAAACGATGTATAGTGCAAGTTAGTAGTACAGAAGTTACGGTCTTCCAAAATTTCGCTATTTATAGCTGTTATAGGTAGAACTAAAGTTTCTTATATCGATTTGTTTAACACTATATACTATTTTCAAGACTTTAAAACAAGGTTTTGCAATAGACAGACAAACTGACAAACAAAATTTAATTTTTATTTTGGGAAGAAGTAGAAAATCTTCTTTCTTTAAATTCACATTAGTCGTTACCCCTTCAAGTTGTTAAACAATGGGTGCGTAATGTCTCTTAATCCCTACCCCCCCCCCCCCCCCCCAATCTTTCACCAAACCCCCCCCCCCCCCCAACAAACACCCCTCCCCCCCTAAAAAAACTTCCCCACCCCCCCCTCCATTTTATATTTTTATTTTCCGGGCAAATCCCACAAACAAGGGGGGCTCATGAATTGAGTCTAGTGTTCAACGATCTTTTCAAGAACACCTTTGCAGGAGTCTCACCTGTAGTGCAATGTTTGGTATTTCTAAAATCTGCTACAAATCTATTAACAACAAAATTTCAGCCTGGCCATTCGTGGAGGGATGCCCAGGGGCTGTAAGAATATGATTTATTTTATTTATATTCATAAATTGCTTGAACTGGTCTGATGTGAACTGTCGTCCATTGTCACTGACTAAAGTTCTGACTAAACCATACCTGCAAAAGAGTTCCATTCATTTTGATATTGTGAAATGAGAAGTAATGTCTGACGTTAGGAAAACTTTAGGCCATTTTGACAAAGAGTCTATAATTACAAACAAATGTTTATTTTTAATTGGACCTTCAAAGTCTATATGGATGCGTTGCCATATAGATTCTTCCGGGTACCAAGGTATCAAGGCACTCTTTTTCGGACTTTCCTGCAACTGTTGGCAGGGATCGCAATTGCTTATGATCTTATGATCTAGCAGACGCCATCAACGGAGGACCTTTTCCTTCACCAAATATGGCAAGAAGTGGTTTGTGACCGGTGCGCAGTGTAAATTTTTGGCCCAGTAAATACCGTCTTAGATTCATAACTAAAAATATAATAGCTAACGCTTCCTTTTCGATTGTACTATATTTCTGTTCATTCTGTTGAAGCGCCCTTGATATAAAGGCAATAGGTTTTAGAGTGTTGTTCTTATCTTTGTGAGAAAATATTCCTGCAAACGCAGTGTTGCATGCGTCTGTTGTAAGAACGATGTCCAGCTCGGGGTTAAATTTAACCAAAATGTTTTCAGATGCTATGAGTTTTTCTGCAACAATTGATATAGTGGATGCATTTTCTGACCGCAGCTGTATGCTTTTATGTTTTTGACTATGTTTTCTTGAATTTGTTTCTCCCTTAAACAAAAATCCTAAAACTATTATAAGTATGAGGTTTGAAAGATAAAGATTATATTTTTTAAACAACTTCAACATCAAAACAATCCATGAATCCGTTGCCTGTGATATCACCGCAAAGTTGGCCAATTTCAGCATTTTTCGAACTTTGAGGTTCTTGTGCTAAGAATGAATTGTGTTGGGGAACTTTTTGGAAAACGCAGTTTAACTTGGGAATTCGTAACGAATTCAACAATATAGCATCCATCGAGGCTAATTTAAAAAGCATTCATTTTGTTGCACAGTGTAATTGACCATGCCCGTAAATGCTCTTAGCTCTGAGACATTTGTCGGTGCTGGTGCATTGAGTTCAGAAAAAATTATTTTATTATTCTTTTTTAATCCTTCTTTATTTATGGTAAAACAAAGATACATTTATTTCTATTTAATCGCAGACCTGCATTTTTCAAATTGTTCAGGACCGTCTTAATGTTGAATAAATGTGTTTTGAAATCAGGGCACACTGGGAAGCCTAGAACAAAAAGCCTGCCAAAATGGATTTTTTTTAAGTTTTTCCAAAATGTTGCAATGCAAAATTAAAAACAATTGAATTCTCTGTACAAATCAAAAAGAAAAAGTCATCTGTGATGAATGGTTCTCCCACTACATATTATTAAAGTTGATTTTTCTAAATAGAATTTTAGCCAATAAGAAAAAAAGTATTTTTATACATCTTTGAAATTTTTCTGAAAGCGCATATGGGCCTAACCAACCTATTCTTAGAATATTGCCTCAAAAAAAATTTTTATGTGAATAATTAATTTTTTTGTTTTAATTTTTTAAAAGTGGTCCAACAAAATTGGGTTTTTTTTTATATTCTTAGACGTAAAGTAATGTTAAACCCTAGATCCCCGTTCAATTCTTTTTTTTTTTTTTAATTTAGCTAGTTAACTAGAAATTCTGAAAAAATTAGCCTGCCCTCTTGTGCCTCTTCTGAGAAAACCGCGGTTAAAGTCAGCAAGAAATGTTCGTAATTGTCGCCAGCCCTGGTTTCTCCGCGCGCACTTACAGCATGAATATTCGACTATTTTTGACTGTTCTGACAGTAGCGATGATTTTCATTTTGTAAATGAATAAAAAATTAAAATTATAATTTAAATCATAATATAAATTATTAATTATAAACTGTTTATGATATCGAGATATAATCAAAGATTTATACCCACTTTTTTTTAAATATGCAATATTTTCTTGACCGATTCTATGACAGCTATAGAAATCACATACTATTGAATTTATATTATTAATGCTTATACAAACTCCAGGAATACACCAGCCCGATTTGCCAAATAGTAATAACACTTTAATTGTCGTTTTAGTTAATTTTTATTTTATACAACCGCACGCTCTCGTTGTCTGCAAGGAAGTAGTAAGGGTACGCATGTGCATACGTAAAGGAAACAAAAACGTTCTTCAGCAGAGAGGGAGAGAACAAAGAGAGGAGAGAGCGTTGCCTCTCTGAGATCTTCATTGCCCTGCAGTTCCCGAATTCAGACCGAGCGCTTAACAGCACTGCGTCGGCTGCGACGCCGGCAGCGCCACGGCAGAATCGACTCTCTCACCAGCCCCCTCTCTCAAAATCTATCTCTTTACGAAATTAAGGTGCTGAACAAGCAGTGAATGAGCGCCTAAAAATAGTGAGGAACAGGTGATGAATTTCATCACAACATTATCACTAGGCCGACAGTGTCGCCGACGGAGCCGACCGAAACGGCGCCAGAGACGACGCTCTCCCAAATTTCTCTCTCTCAATCTCTCTCTCTGCGCAGGGGTAGAGACAAGTTACGCAAGCGCGATCATAATGGAACTATACAAGGTGATCTCGTCGCGAGAGCTGCCCTCTTTTGAGGACGTTATTTGTGCCAGTCTCTATCTAGCTATATCATTCTATCGCTTAAGAGAGACAGAGAGGTAAACATATTTAACGTCCTCAGCAGAGCTGACGAGACCACCTTATATAGTTTCACCATGAGCGCGATCGTGACAAAGGGAAAAGAACAACAAGAGAAATTGCAGATGTTGTTTTTCTCGCTCAGTATTCTTTTTATATTTCTCAAAGGCAGACGCCGTGTTCCGCGTTTTTCAATTGCGTTCTAGCTGTGACAAGTTGTTTTCGAGTTCAAACAAAAGTGCTATTAATCAAGAATACATTTTTAGGTAAGTAATTTTCAAGGGTATTAAAACTTTGTCTTGTCTTAATTATTATAGCTTCTCATTTTTAAAATATGTATGTTTTATTGTTTAATATTTTTAGGTCAAGCTGACGGTACAAGGTGCATAAACAATATCGTTTCAGATTAAATCATTTTGTCCTACAGCCCAGAAGGATGCTGAGTAAGTTTTACCGTTCTTGTCTCTTTATATAATATTATAAAAATATATCTTTACCAAACTCAGATTCCATTGGTCAGGTGGAGCCTACAGTGCCTCCGGAGAGGATGCGGAGATGACTGAAAAATCTCCATGCGCGAAAATGCAGCTCACCAAGACTCCGGAAGCTAAGAACGTGCCGAAGAGCCCTACAAGTCACCGTAGTTTGTAAAAATCTATTAATTTAATGTAAAAGTATGAAAATAATTTATAAAAAATAATGTAGTAAAAATGAATTGAAGAGAAATAAACCTAATGATAAAATTCAACATATTTTTAATGAAAATGGGCGGTGAACAGGTGATGATTTTGGGTGATAATTAGGCGCTGAAAAGCGCCGAATTTAGTGATGAATTAGGCGCTGAAAAATGGTGATGAACAGGTGCTAAAAAAGCGCTAGTTTCTGGCAGTGATGAGCCCCTAGGACATGCCCATGTTAAAATCATCGCTATTTTTCATACAAATTCAGCAGTGATTGAGCGCTTAGTGCTCAGTTTTTAGCAGTGATTCACTGCTAAAAAAGCGCTGAATGGAACTGCAGGGGTAGAACAGCGGTCTGCACACACACATCGATGAGCTGCCCAGTGCAAATTACTCACACAAATATAAAACAAAATGTCATCGTATGTGTGTGCCGACCGCTGTTTTAAACCAACCGAATAGTAGGCATTGAAGCAAATGTTCCGAAAATCAGAGCAAATTTACTCCGAAACTCCTAGAAAACTCTACAGATTCTGTGACACCACGGTTTTGATGAGTATATGAGTGATTCTTAGAGAAACGTACCGAGATTTTCTTCATGGTCTCAAAACGATATCTAATTTTTATGACAATATCACACCATTTATATGGAATTTTTAAAAATGTTTAAAAAAAATCCATTTGACAGAAGCGAAGATACGGCAATGCTATTTTTTATTATAAAAATACCCAAAAATTATTATTTTTGCCAAGCTTTCAGATTAAAATAATAAAAATTATAATCGGTTTGAGTCCATAAAGAATATCTCGATACGTTTCACAAAGAACACTAGTTTACAAAATAATATTCTTGGTGTGCTCCCCAGCAATTGATGGCAAATTCTGTTAGTGTTGGACCCCTAGATCGCGAAAATACCACTCATTTTTTTTTCGATGGCACAGTTTTTTTTTAAAGATTTTTTAAAGTTCGAAATGTTAATTTTCCATTACCAGTTCTCGTTATATTAAAATCCGTTGAAAAATCAAAATGGGTTCCAACTTAAAGTTTTCATCCTACCGAATAAGACAAGGCGGGTATGGACCAAATTAATGGAAAATTGGATTTATGGTGAATTTTTTAAATTAGGATTTTTCCACTTTTTTTGGCCGACAGAGTTCAAATTTAAGTTTTATCGTAGGCGACATGTAAACAGAAATAAGTGGCGATGGCAACCGGGTCACAAAATAGCTAAATCAGATATTTAAAAGCTAGAAAATTATAAAAATTAAATAAATTTAAAAATATTTTTTAAAAAATATAAAAATGCTTGCATTATGATTGAGTTATTTTAATAAGTAATATCCATTTGGACAATTCATTTTTATAAAGTAGCTAACCTTAACTCCAAAAAAGCATGCTTATTTTAATAAGTACTACCTTATCAAAAACGAAATAAAAGAGTACGTATTTGAAAAAAGAAAGGGCAAAATGAATAAGATACAAGAATACACTTGTTTAAATGGTCCAAACACTTTTTTCAATATGTGTGGTAAATTTATTATGATTTTTTTATTGATAATTGATTGATTTATTATTTGATAAACCGATATTTCCTCTACTTTCGCATTAAACCAAATCTTGAAGAGGCTTGGACACCTCACTATCAAAGATATTTCCTATTTTTCGGGTGTGTCTATCTCGGTACATTGTATCTCTAAGAGAATGAGGTCCGTCTTGTCCGCATGCGGTGAAGTGGCTGTTGATTTCGGTTCAGATCAGGTTTCATTTGTTTGCAATGTCGTCTGAGCATTCCTTGATCGCTTTGGACATCATACATAATCTTTCCAAGTTTGCGATTAACAGTGCCTGGAATCTGCTTCGCGCCTCTAGAAGATTTCCTAACGAAAAGAGAAGTGCCTATATTAAGCGGTCCAGAATCGTTTTTTGCTGGCGACCATGAAGCATCTCTGCTGGAAGTTTATTTAAATTCGGGCTAGGCGTGCTCTGAAAGAGCTTTAAAAATTAAAAGTAAGTTGATTGTACTATAAGGTACGAACAAATCGTTCTGCTTTCCCATTAACTGCGGGGTGAAACGGGGCTGATGTGAGGAGCTTAATGCATTGCGTAGCACAAAAAGTTTGAAATTCTGCAGATTTGAAATGTCTTCCATTATCCGTAAATATGGTGTCTAGGAGGCCTTCGCTGGCGAAAATGATTTTCAGAGCCTTGAATGTGGCTTCGGCATTGGTAGTTTTCTAAAGACTAGTTATGCCAATTCGACTGAATGTTTGGAAATTTGTGGAAATGCGTTTTGGGTTCAAGAAAACTAACCTTCGTACTTTCCTAAGGAATACCCACCGCGAATTCTTCAGTAGAGGAGGACCCTTTGTGAGAATGCGTTTATGGTGATAAGAGAACTTACTCTCTCCAGACGAATAGAAAAAAACCTACCGCGGATTCTTCAGAAGAAGAGGAGCCTTTACTAAACTTTTGGTCGCTTACCAAAAAAAATACCAAAATTTATTAACCGCATATATGTAAATTAACTTTCTCCTTAGTGAGTTGAATAAAAAAAAATTATTTTATTTTTTAATTTCACTTATTCACTATGTTTTTTTTTTAATATGACTTATAGAATTTAATACGTTGATCAGCCAATTTAATGGCTATAAAACATAGATTACAAATAGGAACAAATAACGTGAAATCATAACAGAATGGTGGATAACAAATTTTTATAACCTATAATACAAACTAAGACAACAATTTAATAACATATTACTGCTTAAGGACTCGTGAGACATGACGTCCTCTTGTCCAGAGATCGCCGGGATGCCTTCGCTTCAGCCTTCTCCTGTTCGTCGGGTTGGCCAAGGAAGATGCTAGGTGGTTGGGGTGTCCTGTGAGGGGTTCGTTGTACCGACTCGAGTGCCGGTTAATCTGATCCCTGACAGAGGGCATGTGAAGATCGTTGGCTAGGTCTGACGTACCACGGCGCATTTGTGATTGTTCGCAGCGCCCTATTTTGGACTCTTTGGAGCTTCATGACGTTAGAGTCGGATGCCATGCCCCAAAGTTGGATGCAGTACGTCATTGAGGGCACCACTATTGCTCTGAACAGCAACACTTTGTTGGCAAGGCTGAGCTTGCTTGTTGACTTCAGCATCCAGTTGAGCTTCCTTAGCTTAGCACGACATGTGGCTGCTATTTTCGCAGTGTGTTGCTTCCAGGTGAGCCTCTTGTCCAGGATCAGACCCAGGTACTGCGCCTGGGGAGATTGAGGGATGGTGAAGTTATGGAGCTTAACGGTTGGAAGGATCTGTCCTCTTAAAGTGAAATTGCAGTGTTGAGATTTTTTGCCATTAATTGCAATATTCCTCCTGTTTGTCCACTTGCCGTAGGAGTCAAGAAATTCCTGGGTAATTCTTGATGCTTTAATTCTGCAGGTGGAATTTACAAGGAAGGCAGTGTCGCCTGCGTAGGTGGCAAGAAGAGTGTCCGGTACATTAATATGCGGCAGATCATAGGTGAACAGGGTATATAGTACGGAGCCCAGGACGCTTCCTTGTGGAACGCCAGCACGAGCAAATCTTATGCTTGACCTTTCCCCTCTTACCTCGACCATAAAACTACGATCAAGCAGGTAAGATTTGAGAAAAAGGAAAAGGCCAGTCGGAAGTAGGGTCTTCAACTTATGGAGTAATCTTTCATGCCATACGCGGTCAAAAGCTTCCTTGACGTCGAGGAAGATAGCGGAGCTGTATTGCTTACTCTCAAAAGCATTTAAAATGTGCTGGACAAGATGATGTGCTTGCTCTGGGGTCCCATGAAGATGCCTGAAACCAAACTGGTGGTCGGGAATGGCATCCTGCACGCTTCTTACTCCCAAAATTATACTTAACAAGAGAGAACGCTATAGTCGGGTTGGTGTCCCGACTATCTAATACCCGTCACTCAGCTAAAGGGAGTGTAGTCGGGTTGGTGTCCCGACTATCTAATAAACGTAACTTAGCTAAAGGGAGTACGAGGGAGATAAAAACTTTAATCAGGCATAAGTTTTAAACGAATGGTCCGATTTAAAAAATTTCTTCTACATTTCGATAGGTATTGATAAACACAACAAAACTGCATTTTTACTTTTCCGAAATATTTAAATTTTTAAAATCGTATATTAGGTATTGTGGGCGTTAGAGGGGGCGTGGCACCATTTTGAAACAAACTTGCGCTGCGTAGGAGCTCCTAGAATCTGTATGCAAAATGTCAATCTCCTAGCTTTTATAGTTTCCGAGATCTCAGCGTTCATACAGACAGACAGACAGACAGACAGACAGACAGACGGACAGACGGACAGACAGACATGGCTAGATCGACTCGGCTATTGATCCTGATCAAGAATATATATACTTTATAGGGTCGGAAACGCTTCCTTCTACCTGTTACATACTTTTGCACGAATACAATATACCCTTTTACTCTACGAGTAACGGGTATAAAAATATTCTCTCGAATATTTTAGAGAAAGTGGGAAGCAAGCTTATTGGTCGATATCATCGTTATCACAGCACACTTCCATTGAGACGGGAAGTGGTGGATACGTAACATTGAGTTGAAGAGGAGAACAAGGAAGAGGATTTTATTTTTAGGCAGAGCCTTGGCAATTCGGCTGTCAAGACCGTCGAAACCCGGGGCTTTTCTGGGATGAAGCTTTTGAATGTGACTACAGATTTCTTCTGGACTCACGTGTTGGATCGGTAAAGCTTCCGGGCAAGGAGCATCAATAAAGGCCAGGGTCCTCGGGTCTCGCCAGGTTAAATGGCTGAAAGCGTTTCTCGAGTTCATCCGCAAAAGCTAGGCAAATTTTTGAGTCGGACTTGCACCATGTATCATCAGCTTTCCTTATGGGGATCTTTCGGAGAGGCTGTCGTTTTATATTCCGAGTTAATTTCCAGAGGTTGAAGCCGTACGGTGTGGTGGTGTCCGCGTTGAGGAGCATCTCATCGAAATATTCGCGCTTAGTTGCATGCAGAAGCTTTTTCAGTTCGTCCTCAGCACGCCCATAGGCTCTTTTGTCGACTTGATCTTGGGATCACATATATCTGCGACGTAGGGTTCTGTTCAGCCTTACCAGGTCCATGACCTCAGGTTTTAAAAGAGCCTGAGGTCGGTTGGAGGGGTTTGAGACTTGACCATGTGTTGAGGACTCAGCAGCAATATGGATGTTCCGGGCAAACATCTCGACAATGTCGTTTATGTCATCAGGAGAGCTTAACACCAAGTTGAGGTTAACAAGCCGGTTTATTACTGCTTGAAAGCGTGGAATGTTCGCATTTCGAGGTAGGATGCGAGGCCTATGGCAAATTTTTTGTGCAGCGATTCTTAATTTAATTATTAGTGGGATGTGATCAGAGCTAAGTTCAAGACTTTCCGAAATAGTAAGGCTCTCGGACCGTATCTCTTTGTAGACAGCAAAGTCAATGGCGGTAGGTGTTCTTTGGCTGTAAGGATAATGCGTAGGTCCGCCGGTAGCAAGGACCTGGACATTTGAACTTTGAACGAATTCCGCTAGCGCTCTACCGCGGGTGGTTGAGCTGCGAGACCCCCAGAGACGGTGGTGAGCATTACAGTCTTAGTGCTCCATCAACTTGTTACACCTTAACCATGCAAAATGCAAGTCGATGTCCTTTTATCGAGCTTTAGCTCATATTCAACCTTACTATTTCGGGAATTGTATTTTGGAACGTATTTCCAAAGTAAATGATCTAGGTGTTTTATTCGACAGAAAATTATGTTTTAAAAGCCACATCTCTGTTACTATTGGTAAAGCTAGGGGGTTTTAGCCCTTATAAAACGTTGGTCCAAGGAGTTCGACGACCCATACACAACAAACACTTTGTATGTTTCCATGGTTCGCCCTATTTTGGAATATTGCTCGATTGTATGGAACCCTCAATATAATGAACAACAAAAATTAATTGAGTCATTTCATAAGCAGTTTCTATAATTCGCTTTGCGGCAGGTTAACTGGGATCCGACTAGACACTTGCCACCCTATGAATCGAGATTAAAATTAATTGATTTACAATCTCTAAAACATCGCAGAATGTGCGGTGGAGTAATTTTTTTTCATAAACTGCTTTTAGGTCAGGTAAACTCCCCGCGTCTCCTAAGCTACATTGACATCGCTGTCCCTTTGAGATTCACTCGAACATTTCGCCCAATTCACCTGCCAATTTGTAGATCAAACTTTGAAGTTCATGAGCCCTTTAGGGTTCTTTGTTCAAATTATAATTTATTGTATACTGAAATATCATTGGAAAACTCGATAGAATGTTTATCTGCTAAAATTTGCTCCTTTCTTAAGTCTTCGAGTAGTCTGTACTAATAATCTTGCTTTGTTAAACTCTTATTTAAGTTATATTTATTTAAGTAAATAGTTATGTTAATAGAAGTTAGTAGTTTCATTGTTAACTTTAAACCCAAAGTAAATAAATAAATAAATAAATACAAAAAATTGATGTTCCTGGTTGGGGTCTTCTTTTCAATCTGTGCCTTCCTTTTTGGTCTTCTCGTGGCGAGGGATTGCCCTTCAGCCAATAAATTTTCCTTTTTGGTCGATGATGATTTGTTTTGTTGTTTTAAATATTTAATTTTTGATGTTTTTTTAGATAGTTGTTGTTAGTTTGTTTTTTTTTTTTTTTTTTTTGATTGTCCGGAGCAGTGAATTATGTTACGATCACTATTTTTAATTGGGAGTAATTTATTATTAAAGAGGATTATTTCATTTATTAATTTCCACCTTTTTATTTTTAAGATCAACACAAACTTTTTTATTTCGTTGGTTATATCTGGGTTTGTTGGCCGCACAAATTCTTTTTTCACTTTAAAATTTTGTTTTAAAGCCTTGCTTTAGAATTTTTAAACGCGCGGCCCCACGTTGGGCGCCAATTAACTTTCTCCTTAGTGAGTTGAATAAAAAAATTTATTTTATTTTTTAATTTCACTTATTCACTATTACAATTTTTTCATATGTCGAACTTATTTCACTGATCCACTGATTTATATGTTTTAAACTTCTCGATTCGATTCTCAAAAGCGGACTACCGGGACTCAAGTTCAATGATCAATAATCAAACCTCGGCTTAAGAGATTTATCTCAGAAAAATTGGTTAAGAGAAATGACTCAAGAGAGTAGGAAAAATAGGATGATGAAATTTGGCAATTAAATTTGAAACTGAATTTCTGCCGGAAATTGGTGTTTATGTTAGCTGACTTCGGGGACCGCTTTGGGGCTCCGATGTTTACAATATTGGCTTGGGTGTATACAGAATCCCTTTGATGCGGGATGTGTGAAATTTATCTAGGTGGGAATAACTTGGAGGCGCCCCTAAGTAATGTGTCATATAACTCCCCAGATTCTAAATTGAACCGTCCCGATTCATTGGAACTGATGGGTATATTGAATGTAATTGATTAGTTAATTCGACAATGATATTTTATTCTAGGGTATTCTCATTGTCGGGTATAATGTTTTCTTCTTGTGTTTCTATATTGGGTTGCCGTGGCTTGAATACTAAAAACTTTCTGTATTTGATTATAAGCATAAAAATTAAATATATAAATGTAAATACGATTAATATTAACGAAATTGGTATTTGAGTTTGTTTAATTTGAATAAAAGGATTTAGTATGTTAATATTATCGAATGAGAGTTTGGAATAATTTGACATAATAAATTCGGATATAACAAATTCTGTATATTTTCGAGCAGTAATGTATTCCAATATCTTATTATCTACATTATTGAAAGATATATTACTAATTTTAGTGGTGCCGTTAAAAGTTATTAAATATGACCCATCTAAATGAGTGTCATTAATTATATTATGTCCATATATATATTTTTATTTTTTTATTTTTTCTCTGATTTTATTACATAAAGTTTTTTCTCCATTTAGTAATTTGGTAAAACAAGAACCTTCTGGGCTTATTGTGCAATAATTATTAAATAATTCTGTCTTAAAGTTAGACATTACATAGTACTTATTTCTGCATTTTGCGACGTGATTATCATTTAATAATTTTCCATCATTATGTGAAATGGATCTTGAATTGTAGACTTCACAACGATTGATAATAATGGGGTATTTTATGTATATAATTAGAATATCCTTATGTAATGCGATTTAAAATTCGGATATATCCAATAGGTCAGTTATAATTACAGGCTTTTGTTCATGTTTATAAATTTCTTGTAAGTCTTCATTGTTTAGAATTTTAGTATTGAATACATCAATTTTTGCAAGGGTAATTGTATCCATTAAATTCATAAGATCGTACGTAATTAGGCGGAGACGATATTTTCTTAGTGGAATTTCTTGATTTTGAAAGGCTGTTTTAAATTCTTCAGATAGAGTTTTTATTTCTTTAAATATTTTAGAATTAATGACGAATTGATCATTACTATTTCGTATTAAATCATTTATCTTATTTTGCATTGTTATAAAATCATCATGATCTGGTGTTCCTGCTATCCATTTCCAAATAGTGCCTAACTCATTAATACCGCGTTTTGATCTATTGGGTATAATTTGTGAGATAAGCATTTTGATAATTTTTAATTCGTGGGATATTTCCCAGTGTAAATTCGGGCTATTATTTAAAAATTCTGATTCAAGATTAATTATTTCTTTATAAAAACTTAAATTAGTAGTATGAAATAAATCTGCGAATGATTCATAAATGAGGACATCTTTGGTATCCTTGTAAAGAACGAAATCATGGTTGGTATAATCCATAATTTCGGTTTTGGTTGTAGCTACCATTAATAATAAGAACGTTAATGAAATCATTATCTGGAATTTAAGATAAAACATTTTTGTTTAAGATTTAATATTATCTTTATGAATCGTAAGATTTCTGCTGTTAATTATAACTTTATTAGGAAGATTTTCCTTAACTACTTGTTCTTGTATCTAGAATTATGCTTATTTCTTTCCCCGTGTTTCTTTTAAAAATTAGTTCACCTACGTGATAGTGTTTTTCTTGTCTACATTTATTATGAAATTCTAACATTCTCTCCTGAGCTTGTTTTAATAATAGGGGATTTGTATCATGTTGTCTTTTGTTAAATAATATATCATACGGTCGTTGGTTAGTTATAGAGTGAATTGTTAATTTATATTTTTGAGCCGCACTTTCAGAGTAATCAATTAAATTAAGCTCGTCCTTGATGCAGCGAGCAATTTCTGTTAGCGTTGAATGTGGCTTTTCTATTTGACCCTTAGACGTACTATGTCGAGGATCAGCAAAGAATAAAGAAATCCCGTTTCTCTGCGCGAAAGATTTAAATTGGGATGAAGAGAAACTTGGTTCGTTGTCTATCATCAAGGTTTTGGCCAAGGGAAATTGTTGCAGAATTTCTGAAACTTTTTTTTCTATATTTAGTTTATTTGGAATTTCTTTTACTAACAAGAATTTCGAATATGAATCTATACAAGTAATGAATATAAGATTTTGGGCATAATATATATCGATATGCAAATTTTCACCTTCTCTTTCAGGAATAGGTGCCTCTCCGATAGGAATTTGCACTGGGTGTCTATTATATTTGTTTTGATTACAAATTGTGCAATTTTTTATAAATTCCTTAAGCTTTTTGTATAAATTAGGCCAGTAATAGTCTGCATATTTGCTTATAATTCTCATCTAGCCCTCTATGTGCCCTACAATGCGTTTCTGTGATGATAAGAGATTTATCTTCCGCATTTTCTACATCCTGGACAAAGATTTTTGTATATAAAAATTTATTTATAAAATTACACAGGCCGACAAAATGTGACATGGGTCGGTGTCCAGACCTGCCACCATTTTATTTCGATAAATGAGGCTTTTCTAAGCATAATTTTCCACTACGCCTATAGTCCATCAGCTCGTCACTGTGAAGACGATTCACAAACTGTGCCCAAACCTGTCACTATTTTACATAACTCATAACTATTTTTGAGCACAAGTTACCTTTGCTTTAAACATATTTATACATGGGCGTAAGTTCTAAGCTGGGGGGGGGTTACACTTCAGGCATTTCAGCCCCCAAATATTAGTAGGCTATGCCCATGTGCTTATATGCAAAGCAAAACTACTTAGACCGTTTAGAATTATGTTATTTAAAATAGTGACAGGTTTGGGCACAGTTTGTGAATCGTCACTGTGAAGGAAGTTAGAAAATTAATTTTAAAAATTCCAAAACAATTCACAAAAACCTGATGAGTGTCCTAAAAATTGAGGACATAAGGTGTCTTTGGATCAAAAATGCATTGTAGAAGAAAATATTTTTATTTAATTTTTAAACGCTGTTCACAAATGAAGATTTTTAAACTTTACTGTGACTTTAAAATTTTGAATGCGCCCACCTTCTCTTGTGGTTAAGTTAGATTGAATTTTCAAAAACGGCCGTATAAAAAAGACATGTAACTATTTAATTCCGAAAAGATTACCAATATTGGTTGACCACTCTTGAAGCTATATCCCAAAAGACGAAGAAAAATTGTGATTTTCTTAAATTAAAGATACCGCAAATACCAGAGCTGATGGACTATAGGCGTAGTGGAAAATTTTGCTTAGAAAAGCCTCATTTATCGAAATAAAATGGTGGCAAGCCTGGACACCGACCCATGTCACATTTTGTCGGCCTGTGTTATCTTTAAGTGGTTTTTGAATTTTATAAAAATCTTCTAAAGTACAATGAACTCCTATGGTTATTGTTCATACACAATGTTGCTAAACATGACTAGCACCAACAAATCAAGCAGTATCCAAATTGGTAACCGTACCAGGCGCCCAGTTGCACCCACGGCTGGTAATAAGTACTGATCAGCATATTCTACATAGTCAGTGTCAACGGCTGACTCGATGTCTCGCTGACCCACCAAGCAGTCAGCACATTATGCATTGTCAGCCGACCCAGCGTAGTTGGATAGTGCTACCATAATCAAAACATACTGACCTACTCCAGAATACAACCCATTCCAATAGTCTTTACATTTGACTTCCGTGTTATCCGAGTAGTATATAAGCTTGTACCAACTTCAGAATAAAGCAGTACAAAAGCATAGTCTGCAAGTCCGTAGCCAACCCTACACCGTCGCGACTATTTGTTCGTCCTGCCACGCCCGCCTATCCAACACGGTTCCTAGCCCGTCACTTGAAGGCCTACCCAACACGGTTCTCAGCCCGTCAGCCACTTCATTGCCAAACACGGTTCTTAGCCCGTCAGCAACATCCACACGTCCGACTCACAACCCTCTGGAACAAGCGTCAAAGGTTCCAAGGCGTCTCCGTGCCAATAGTGCAAGTATTACTGTTAGGCCGAAGACCCATCTGTGTGCCACCAACTTCGCGTAGGCACAAACATTGATTATGGTAGCACTATGCTGATCAGTACTTATTACCAGCCGTGGGTGCAACTGGGCGCCTGGTACTGTTACCAATTTGGATACTGCTTGATTTGTTGGTGCTAGTCATGTTTAGCAACATTGTGTATGAACAGTTATATTAGGTGGAATATATTCTCTTAAGATTGATATTAAATTTTCTGGAGTATCATATTCTATTAAATGTCTAGTATTTCCGAAAACGGTAATCGACTCATGTATTGTATACCTCCCCGTTGCTATTAGCAGTTGTTGCTTAAACTGGTTTAAGGGTTTTCGGGTTTCTTGTATGACATTCTCAACACTACTTTCGGCTGAATGCTGAGTGTTTTGATCTGAGACCGATTCGATACTTTCCGATAAGTTGTTTATTTGGATCCTTGATAAAGCATCCGCGACTACATTTGTTGCTCCTGGCTTATAAATAATTTTGGGTGAATAACTTTCAATAAATGAATACCATCTCTTTATTTCAATATTCGAGTTTTTCTGAGAAATGGAGAAGGACAAGGGTTGATGATCTGTATAGATCTCTATGTTATTTACTTCCCAAACTATGGCTAATAGTTCTTTCTTATTTGTTGCGTATAATTGTTCTGTTTTGGCTAGGGTTTTGGAAATAAAAGTAATTGGTTTTCCTTCTTGAGAAAGCACAGCACCAATAGCTAAATCAGAAGCATCAGTGGTAAGAGTAAATTTTTTATTATTCAATCGGGTTGTACCAATTCTATTTGTGCGATTAAATTATCTTTGAGCTCGTTAACAGCTCTTACAGCCGAATCGTCCAACTGTATTGAAGCTCTACCCCATAAAGTATATATATCCTGATCAGGATCACTAGCCGAGTCGATATAGCCATGTCCGTCTGTCCGTCTGTCCGTCTGTCTGTCTGTATGAACGCTGAGATCTCGGAAACTATAAAAGCTAGAGGATTGGTATTTGGCATGCAGATTCTTGGAGTTCCTACGCAGCGCATGTTTGTTTCAAGAAGGCGCCACGCCCCCTCTAACGCCCACAATCGCTTATATACGGTTTTAAAAATTTAAATATTTCGGAAAAGTAAAAATGCAGTTTTGTTTTGCTTATTAATACCTATCGAAATGTAGGAGAAATTTTTTAAATCGGACCATTCGTTAAAAAGTTATAGCTGATCAAAGTTTATATCTCCATCTCCCTCGCACTCCCTTTAGCCGAGTGACGGGTATTAGATAGTCGGGACACCAACCCGACTATAGCGTTCTCTCTTGTTTTAGATACTTTTTGACCTTCTAAATATTTTGTTAATGGTTTCGCAATTTTTGCATAATTTTGTACAAATTTTTTATAATATCCTGTAAGACCTAGGAAGCTTCTAAGCTCTCGGATATTTTTAGGAATTGGGTATTTTAGGATTGTAGAAATTTTCTCGGGATCGGTTTTGATCACGTCATGAGAAACGACGTAACCTAAAAAGTTAGTTTCTAATATAAAGAACTTTGATTTTTCAATAGAAATTTTCATGTTTGCGTTCGGCAATATTTTAATTATGACAATTAAATCTTTATAATGTTGTTCAATAGTTTTTGAAAATATTATAGTGTCATCCATATAAACATGGCATGTTTTACCGACTTCTTCTCCTAATATATCATCCATTGCTCTTTGAAAAATTCTGGGAGCGTTAGTCAATCCAAATGGCATTCTCAAGAATTCGTATTTTCCATTGTTTATTGAGAACGATGTTTTTTGTACGTCTGTTTCACTCATGAGAATCTGATGAAAACCAGATTCTGAATCGATTGTGGAAAAGTATTTAGCTTTCCCAAGATTTGACAAAATTACCAAAGGATGCTGCATTGGGAATCTATCCGGAATTTTATTATCATTTAGTTTTTTATAATCTATAACAAGTCTGAGTTTTGGAGTTCCATCTTTGTTGAAACCCTTTTTGGGTACTACTAGTACTGGGGAATTATAAGGGCTCCTGCTTGGCCTTATAATTTCCTCTTTTAACATTCGATCTATTATGGCCCTATCATTTTCGGTGTTTATTTCACCGCGAATATCTGTCCTAAATGGAATTTGCATATTTATTTTCGAATGCTCTTTATTGATAATGCTTAGTATTTCATCCTCCAAATCTTTCAATTGATTGGCAGATGATATTTTCATATTGTTAATTTTTGGTTGTCGGATACTTCAACGACGGCGTATTCAGGATTTTTAATTCCCAAACTTTTATTTTTGTCGGATAATTCAACGACGGAGTGTTCATGATTTTTAATTCCCAAACTAAATTCGCTTTGATTTCCCATATCAGATTCGGATCTGACTCGATTCTTTTCATCAAAGTATTTTGTTAAAATAAATTCCTTTAACGGAATAATGTTGTTTTCTTCGGTCAAAGAATGTTGATTTAAATAATTTCCGTTGTCGTAATTTAATTTTTCTTCCTTTCCATTATATTTTATCGTTCCTTTAGCTGTATCAATCACAGCTCAGATTTTTTTAATTGGTTACACCCTACTAGCAAATCTGAGTCTAAGCCTTCTAATTCGTAAAATGTATATCGCGTATCAAATATATATAGTATTTATATGATAAGATTTTATTATTGAATATCCATTAACTGTGGATACTCTTTTATATATTGGGAGCTCATTATACCCGTTACTCGTAGAGTAAATGGGTATATTGTATTCGTGCAAAAGTATTTAATAGGTAGAAGGAAGCGTTTTCGACCCTATAAAGTATATATATTCTTGATTAGGATCACTAGCCGAGTCGATCTAGCCATGTCTGTCTGTCCGTCTGTCTGTCTGCCCGTATGTATGAACGCTGAGATCTCGGAAACTATAAAAGCTAGGAAATTGACATTTTGCATGCAGAATCTAGGAGCTCCTACGCAGCGCAAGTTTGTTTCAAAATGGTGCCACGCCCCCTCTAACGCCCACATAAGCCGATTTTAAAAATTTAAATATTTCGGAAAAGAAAAAATGCAGTTTTGTTGTGTTTATCAATACCTATCGAAATGTGGAAGAAATTTTTTAAATCGGACCATTCGTTTAAAACTTATGCCTGATCAAAGTTTTTATCTCCATTTATTAGATAGTCGCGACACCAACCCGACTACAGCGTTCGCACTCCCTTTAGCTGAGTGACGGGTATTAGATAGTCGGGACACCAACCCGACTATAGCGTTCTCTCTTGTTTTTATTTTTTTAAATTCCTGTTTTTATATAACATGAGGTTGCAACTGTGTCAATTAATATTTTTATTTTTTATTATTTTATTTATTATTTCTAATTAAGTAGGGTAATCCTACTCCTGGCTTTGTTCTAAAAAATGGTCTTCCTCAATATTATTAAGTCTCATGGTCTTGTTAGCCGGCTGGTTAACAGTTCCAGTCGGTACTCTTTTATTTTGGACCTGATCTTGCTGTGTGTCTGTTTTTATACCCGTTTCTCGTAGAGTAAAAGGGTATATTGTATTCGTGCAAAAGAATGTAACAGCTAGAAGGAAGCGTTTCCGAACCCATAAAGTATATATATTCTTGATCAGGATCACTAGCCGAGTCGATCTAGCCATGTCTGTCTGTCTGTCTGTATGAACGCTGAGATTTCGGAAACTATAAAAGCTAGAAGATTGGCATTTTGCATGCATATTCTAGGAGTTCCTACGCAGCGCAAGTTTATTTCAAAAAGGTGCCACGCCCCCTCTAACGCCCACAATAGCTAATCACCGATTTTAAAAATTTAAATATTTCGGAAAAGAAAAAATGCAGTTTTGTTGTGTTTATCAATACCTATCGAAATGTGGAAGAAATTTTTTAAATCGGACCATTCGTTTAAAACTTATGCCTGATCAAAGTTTTTATCTCCATTTATTAGATAGTCGGGACTCCAACCCGACTATAGCGTTCTCTCTTGTTTTTATTTTGGTTCCATTTATTTTGATTATAATTATTATTTTGGTAATTATTATAACCTTGATTATAACCGTTATTGTTTCTATTTTGAACATGAATTGACTCATCTCCATTCATTTGGCTCTGGCTTATTTTGTTGTGGTTTATATGAGATCTACTGATTTTGCTGGTTGTTATTATTTCTTCGAGTAGTCTGTACTAATAATCTTGCTTTGTTAATCTCTTATTTAAGTTATATTTATTTAAGTAAATAGTTATGTTAATAGAAGTTAGCAGTTTCATTGTTAACTTTAAACCCAAAGTAAATAAATAAATAAATAAATACAAAAAATTGATGATCCTGGTTGGGGTCTTCTTTTCAATCTGTGCCTTCCTTTTTGGTCTTCTCGTGGCGAGGGATTGCCCTTCAGCCAATAAATTTTCCTTTTTGGTCGATGATGATTTGTTTTGTTGTTTTAAATATTTAATTTTTGATGTTTTTTTAGATAGTTGTTGTTTGTTTGTTTTTTTTTTTGTTTTGATTGTCCGGAGCTACTATTTTTAATTGGGAGTAATTTATTAATAAGGGGGATTATTTCATTGATTAATTTCCACCTTTTTATTTTTTAGATTAACACTAACTTTTTTATTTCGTTGGCTTAGTTAGGGGGATTATTGCATTTATTAGTTTCCTCCTTATTTACTTAACACAAACTTTTTTATTTCGTTGGTTATATCTGGGTTTGTTGGCCGCACAAATTCTTTTTTCACTTTAAAATTTTATTAAGTTTTTGTTTTAAAGCCTTGCTATAGAATTTTTAAACGCGCGGCGCCAATTAACTTTTTCCTTAGTGAATTGAATAAAAAAAATTTATTTTATTTTATAATTTTACTTATTCACTATTACAATTTTTATCATATGTCGAACTTATTTCACTGATCCACTGATTTATATGTTTTAAACTTCTCGATTCGATTCTCAAAAACGGACTACCGGGACTCAAGTTCAATGATCAATAATCAAACCTCGGTTTAAGAGATTTATCTCAGAAAAATTGATTAAGAATGACTCAAGAGAGTCGGAAAAATAGGATGATGAAATTTGGCAATTAAATTTGAAATTGAATTTCTGCCGGAAATTGGTGTTTATGTTAGCGGACTTCGGGGACCGCTTTGGGGCTCCGATGTTTACAATATCGGCTTGGCTGTATACAAAATCCCTTTGATGCGGGATGTGTGAAATTGATCTGGGTGGTAATAACTTGGAGGCGTAGTTGAAAGAAATAGCTGACCACAGGCTTATCTCGGAGTCAGTCTGAGTTATTTGGAAATTCGTTCTGAGCTCAAAGTTGTTTATGAATTGGGTAAGTGCCCCTAAGTAATGTGTCATACAACTTGAATGTATTGTATTAGTTTCGGGCTCTGATGCTTAAAGCAATAAAGGAAAATTGACATTTCTAACGATAACAAGACACTTTTAATTCCAGTATAAAACAAGAGAGAACGCTATAGTCGGGTGCCCCGACTATCAGATACCCGTTACTCAGCTAAAGGGAGTGCGAGGGAGATGGAGATATAAAACTTTGAGCGGGCATAACTTTTAACGAATGGTCCGATTTGAAATTTTTTTTCTACATTTTGATAGGTATAACAAAACACATAAAAATTGAATTTATACTTCTCCGAAATCTTTAAAAATGTGGGCGCCAGACACATTTTAGTATTGTGGGCTTATGGGTGATTGTGTGCGTTAGAGGGGGCGTGGCGCTTGGCTGAAATAAACTTGCGCTGCGTAGGAAGCCCAAGAATATGTGTTGGTAATTTCAACTTTCTAGCTTTCTAGAGATCTCAGCGTTCATCCGGACGGTCAGACGGACAGACAGATAGACGGACATGGCTAGATCGACTCGGCTTGTGATCCTGATCAACAATATATATACTTTATAGGGTCAGAAACGCTTCCTTCTCCCTGTTACATACTTTTGCTCGAATACAATATACCCTTTTACTTGACGAGTAACGGGTATAAATATTGCTCCTTTACTGAACGTAGCATTATATTCAACTGTCTCCAATTTTTATTTTGAGACACTTTCATGTGTTTCTCATCTTGTTAGGTGGGGACACCTACCACGAGTAAAACAAAACCAAAACGTAACAATATATTCAACAGTCTCCCATTGTTTTTTTGAGACACTTTCATGTGTTTCCTATCTTGTTAGGTGGGGACACCTACCACGAGTAAAACAAAACAAAGTGTCTTTGCTCAGACAGAGACAGAGCTCGAAAAATTTTTTCCTGTTCTGATGTGAGCATGACAGGCTACAGAAAAATGACTGAGCATTTTTGGGAAGGTCTGGTATGAACCTTGAGATAAGTTAAGAGGTTTTTATGTCCACAAGGATCGAGGTGTTTTTGGCAAAGGCGAAAAGTTCGCCTGGTTCCCTGCTGGAGTCTTCTTCTAGTGATGCCTGTACTGGAGCACCGAGGTATCTTCTTCTTGCTGAGAGAGCCGGGCGATTACAGATAAGATTTTCCAGGGTACATACTGGCAGAGTTTGTCGGTGCACTCATTGCACATAGTTCTTGAGATTCGGCAAGTCTTGGTATTCCTCCACCTGCCTTTTGCTCGCGTGTCCGCCTGTTTTTCCAGGGCGCTTTGGAGCGTTCGGAGGAAAACAGGCACGTTCTCTGTTCTGTCGTTCGTCAGCTCCATGCCCTCCTTTGCAAAAACGTCAGCAGTCTAGTTGCCATCGATGCCCTGGGAACAGAATAGATCCGTACTGACTGTGTCGTGCTAGGGCTATCTAGTGTCTCTTTGCTCGCCATTAAATTTTTGGAACTGACAGTGACGACTGCATGGATCTTATCGCCGCTTGGCTGTGCACGAACAAGTTGACCACATCGTGTGGTCGGATTATATTTTGAGCCACTTCTGCAGATTTCCTTATGCTACAGTAGCTGGATAGCAAATAAAACAACCTTATTTCAGGGTCCGTACAGTATAAGCTCGCTCCTACTCCTCCTTCCATCTTGGAGCCGTCTGTGTATACTCGTATATTGAGTTATTGAGTCTGGTCCCGACCAAGTCAGTTGAGCGTGGATATCTATGGTGTTGATTCCGAGGATCGTCTCTAGAGCTTTAGTTGAAGTTGACCTCAGCGCCCCCGTTATGCAGAGCAATGCCTGCCGCTGAGTTCTTTCCTTAAGCTCGGTGTAAGTCTTCTTTTCAGTGGCTTGCCAACACACTAAGGCTCCATACAGCAGATTTGTCATCTTCTTGGATGCATAAAGCCCAATGGTGGCCCTTTTCACCCTTTTCACTACATTGTTTCTCCATGCCAGCTTGCAGTCCAGTACAGTGCCGAACTACTTGACCGGTGTTTTCGGGGTCCTTTTCGGTACCTTGTATCTCTTAGTAAAGAGAATGAGGTCCGTCTTGTCCGTATTAATACTGAGTCCCACCTTTTTCGGCCACTCATATAACTCCCTGAGTGTTGATTCCATTATGGAGCTGAGAGACGATGGACAATCTTCGTAATAATTATGCCTATGTCGTCCGCATAGGCTGTTATTTTTCGGGCTCTCCTCTCGAATATCTTAATTAGGTCGTTGACCACCAAATTCCATAGGAGAGGAGAGGGGACCCCACCTTGTGGGGTGTCTCTGTGTAGCCCCTTTACCATGGAAGCTGTGCCCGACTCTGAATGTATACTGAGTTTCCCTACATCATTCCAGATGTGGAGATCCAGTGGCTTTTCAGTGTTTTGAGTATGAAAGAGGTAAGACTTATCGGCGTGTAATCCTTGGGGCTTGCGCGACTGCACTTTCCCGCTTTTGGGAGGAAAACCTTTCGAGAGGTCCTCCATTGGATTGGAATATAGCCTGTGCTTAGACATGGCGAGTATATTTCATATAGCCATGTCGTGATCCTTTCCTTGGTCGCCAGTAGCATGGCTAGAAATATTTCATGTCCCAGTTGATTTCACGGATTTTACTGCGCATGGTTTTGAGGTAACTGTCCTTGTATACTTTTCCCAGTTTGTGGTCTGGGGGTTTTTATAGACAGTTGGCTTTGGAGTTGATTTAAAATCATATCTGAACTGAATATACCTATGGTCTGAAAAATATAGCGTTTTTAGGAGCTTCCATTCGGAGACGAGATACGACCTACGAAGCTGTGTTCCTCCTCCACGTTTGCTATATATAAATTAATAGATAGAATAAATTCTAAGAGTGACTTGGGGTAATGCAGTGACCAGTGCCCAGCCGGCACCCTTGTGGAGGGTTCAGCTGGAGGACTTTCGCCAGCCAATAAGCTACATTATTATACCCTTGCAGAGGGTATTATAATTTCAGCCAGAAGTTTGCAACGCATAGAAGGAGACGTTTCTTGATCAGCACCACTCGATGTGGGAATGTAGGTGGGGTTCCTGACTAGCAACCTTGAAACTCTGTCCGGTACTAAATTGTGAAATCCTACTTTGCCGGGATCACGAACGATTTACCAACTCTGTTATCAATGATGGTAGGCTTGTGATCAATCTTCCCAATTCCTGAGTCGACTTTGCTCAGATGTCCTTAATTGTCGCCATGTTAACAGCTTCTGTAAAATTACTTTTTTGGATGGATTTATCAAATGGTAAATTCTTAGTTGTGATCTCAATCAAAGTTTACCTAATGTTAATGCATCGCCTACCAAATGGTCGACGATAATGAGTCGCGCTTCAAATGGGAGATCCTTAGCGTAAGCGTTTACTGGATATCTGTTTTGGGGGGTTTGAATATACTGAGCAGTATTTGTATGGATTTTAAATGTAAATGCAGTTTGTATTTCGAATCCTGAAAGTACTCATCAATACGATTAAAACCCAATTAAAAATTGGCTATATCTTAAGAGTCGAATAAAATTTGCTTTCTACGTATTGACTGATGATGATTCAAAATGCTAAACATCAAACTAGAAAAGTGCAACTATCGAGAAATAGGCTTCAAAATTTATTGTATTTTAATACCAAGAGCTATCTTTTTTTTATATTTTAGAGTCTACATATTATATTCACTGTTTTACCCTAATTTAATAACTTGTACCTTTCAATTTCTTTACCTAAAATAATGTTGAGGACGCGTACCTGAAATTGAAATCCTTAAGCCGATATAGATATTGCCTTTATACATAAATTTTCGCACCAAATCTTTAAATCGCTTTAATATCCAAAGGCGAGTTAAGCCAAAAGAACGCCATATGTGGTTTTGTTATAAAACGAATTTCAGTTTTTAGGCGTGTATTTTTAAAGGAGCAATTTTTAAACTTCGACGAGGTGTAGCTTCTTAACTTATAACTGGAACTCAATTATGTGTAAGGAAAGTTCGAGGACATTATTACTTCGTTGATCGAAATCGGCTTATCAGAACTCGAGGTAAAAAATAAAAAAAAGGCAAAAACGTTTTGTACACATAATAAAAATGGACACATAAGCACGCAAATACACCATAAAAATTGTAAGTGTTTTTTTCTTAATCAGGGTGATGTACTTTCTCGTTTATTAAATCTTGTCTACTTTTTTTCCTAAAGACTTTATTTAACCCTTGCTGCCTTTTAAGCATATAAAAATATTACTTGAATAACATTTTTGAAAATTTTTCTAAAAAGAAAGGAAGGTTACGTTGCTAAGATGAAGTTTATATAGTCCGTGTAGAACCGGATAGACTGAGAGACGGAAAGACCGACATGGCTTGATCTACTCGGATGTTAGTGTTGATCATAAATATATAAATGTGGTCGGGAACATCTC
>JBAMCJ010002308.1:0-71655 GCA_037075205.1 Drosophila prostipennis | reverse complement strand
TTTTAGAAAATAATTTCTAATTTTAAGGGCATTTTTCCTAGTTTTTAGGGTGATTTTAGTTTATGGTAACCATTTCCTAAATTTAAGAAAAACTTCCTAGATTTAAGAAAAATTTTCTACATTTTAGAAAAATTTCCTTAGATTTAGGAAAACCTTTCTTGTATTTAGGAAAAAGAAATTTTCATGGCGATTTTCTAAAATTTAGGGTTAATTTTATTTTGAGTGTATGGAAATTTTAAAAGGTGCTCGCCTTTAAGGTGCGCATTGAGGTGTTGAAATTATACCAACATTAATATTTTGAAAAAAACGCGTGTTGGGGTCTGCGAATTGGTTTCAAAGTTTATTACCCATACGCACTGTTGCCATCGATCAAAAAGTTTTTTTAATCTAGGTGGCGTAGATTTGAACCATTCATTTGATATGTTGATCTCCCCTTTGTAAGCCATTAGTCCTCAACTTATAAGTATCGTTTGAGAAGTGTTTAAGTAAACTTAAAAGACCTTTCGCAAAGTCGAAGTTCAGAAAATAAAATGTTTAGTTTTTACATATGTACATTTTCTCCCATGTAAGGAGGAGAAAATAAGATTTCATTTTTCGGACCGCACTAATGCACACACACGAATAGTGATGCGAATCAAAAATCAATGAGTACCGCAAATCAAAAATCAATAAACCCGCAGACTGCCAAACCAGTAACCAAATGGAAAGTCAACGTATTTCACAGCTGCGCAATTACAGACTCATATACACTCAAAAACATTTTTTTCTTAAATATAGAAAAATAAAAAATTTCTGTGCTTTAGAAAAAATATTCTATACTGGGGTGTCACAGAAACCGGCGACGGATTTGGGTACGGTTGGTTTGGAAAACAACCCTTCAAAACCGTAGGTGTCACAGAATCTGTAGAGTTTTCTAGGAGTTTCGGAGTAAATTTGCTCAGATTTTCGGAACATTTGCTTTAATGCCTACTTTTCGGTTGGTTTAAAACCGTGTACTTGATTTTCAAACGGTTTCTGTGACACCGAGATTTGCTTTTGGGGGGAAATTTGGTTGGAAGAGATTTCTGTGACACCCCCGATTAAGACAAAAAAAATTTCCAAACATCAGAAAAATTCTCTGTTAAACGATTTTTTTATAACTTTTTTTTCTCAAATTATAAGGTGTTTTTTTCTAATCTGCCTTTCTTTATTTGAGGGTTAAAATCGCCATAGCTTTTAGAAAAAATTGACTAAACATTTCTAAAAATAAAAAAAAATCGCAATTCAAATTATGAAAATTCTTACATAATAGAAATATTGTTTTTCTAAAAAACAGAAAAAATGTTTAAAATTTTTCTAACATTTAGAAAAAATGGTCTGTTTTTGTGAATTTTTTTTCTAAAAAATACTAAATTCAACCTCATTTTATCAGTTTCCCTTCTTATACACTTTTTAGAAAATTTTGTTTTAAACCTAAGAAAAAATCGCTACATAGTAGTAGTAGTATAAGTGTTCTTTAGCATATAACCTCCTACTTTGGAAATACCATTTTTTATCTAATTCTGAATTTCGAATTACATTTTATCAAAATCGGAGGACTATATCATATAGCTGCCATTGGAACGATCGGAAAATTAATGGGAATATAATAGGAAATTAATTATTGCTTCGTTGGTTTTTATTGTATTCTCTTCTACTCTGGGATATGACTCTTTTTAAATATTTCCGAATTTCGATTTTAATTTTTATCAAAATTGCACTAATGTATCATATAGCTGCCATAGGAAAGATAGGAAAATTAATGAGAAATAATACGAAATGTAACATTTTTGCGATTTGTAAATTAATAGGAATGATCTGCAAGGGTATATACGCTTCGGCTGGGCTAAGCTAGCTTCCTTTCTTGTTTGTTTTGTGTTTATTATTATTTTTCTTTATTTGGAGCTATGGTGTTCAGCTAAACTTGCAGCACATCTGTCAGCATGTCCTACAATATTTGCCTCTCCTTAGGGGAGAGGTCTGTAGGTTGGTACACCTTTTGTTTTTAGTCTCCCATTTGGACATTCGCTTTTGAAACTTCACGTGTTAGGGTCCGATCGAAAACTTAGTCTTTTACCTGTACAATAAAGCAAAAAAAAAATTGTTTTCCCTGGGGAAAACTAAAAAATAATTTTTTTTGAAAAGTGCCAAAAAATGACAATTTGAAAAAGAGGTCTGTAAGTTGAGAAACTTTTAAAAGTCAATAATACTCACACCAAAAGTACTCCAAACTTGTAAAAACTATTTATTTATGTTAATTTAAATGTACTAGGCAGAAAGCGACCTCTGTCGGGCTAAGGCCTTTTTGTATGAAAAACGGGTGTCTCAACTTACACGCTCAAAGTGTCCCAACTTACACAAATTGGGATGTTTCGGGAAAAAATTAAGAACATTTTTTCTGACTGTCACATTAAGCTGATTCTTTTTTTAATTTGTTAACAGTTAAATTACTAATGTTTTAAATCTCTTACAAAGTTAATTTAAGCACGATTTTAATTTTTAATGGAATTTTGAAAAAAGTGGACCAAAACTTTTTGGTGCAAAATGGTACACGACTCTCACAGCTTAAATCTGGCTGGAGCCTGGCTTATAATGTTTTCCCCAAAAGTTTTGTCACTAAAAGGACTACAAAAAAAAAAATAAAAAAAATTTTGTTAGTGGAATAGTTTTGAGAAAATTGAGTGTCTCAACTTACAGACTGTCTCAACCTACAGACCTCTCCCCTATACTTCCTCGATTCCTTGCAGTTTTATAAAAGCATTGCCGCACAATAACCCACCCAGCGTAAATTGCAACGAAAATGGAGCTTTGTTTACCAGCGTCTCATCAAAGGCAGCATCATCATAAGCACGGTACATGGTGGAGCAGCTTGAATTGGCTTATTTATTATAATGATGCCATGCTTAGGTCAATGCACCGTGTGATGTACCACGACCCTGTTTGTAATCCCCCACATGTGTCACAATGCGAAAATATAACTCAGTGACATCGTGGAAGAAAAAGGATATGATATTTTGCCAGCCAATTTGGTAAGTAGCAAAAAAAAAGAAACTATAGAGGTAGCGAAGTAACTTATTATTTTCCGATTCCACACTTGATCCGATAATTATTAATTTTAAACTCGACAAATTTTTCATTGGCTGAAAGGAAATTAATAATTATACCCGTTACTCGAATAGTAAAAGGGTATATTATATTCGTGCAAAAGTATGTAACAACTAGAAGGAAGCATTCTTGATCAGGGTCACTAGCCGAGTCGATATAGCCATGTCCGTCTGTCTGTCTGTATGAACGCTGAGATCTCGGAAACTACAAAAGCTAGAAGATTGGCATTTTTCATGCAGATTCTAGGTGTTCCTACGCAGCGATAGTTTGTTTAAAAAGGGTTCAACGCCCACCCTAACGCCCACAATCGGTTAAATACGATTTTAAAATGTGTCTGGCACCCACACCTTTAAAGATTTCGGAAAACTAAAAATGCAGTTCTATTGTGTTTATCAATACCTCTCGAAATGTAGAAAAAATTCGTTAATAAGTTAGGGTCTGTCCATATATTACGTAATCACGTTTTTGGTGATTTTTGACCCCCTCCCCCCCACGTGATCAAAAGTAATCTACCCCCCCCCCACCCAAAGATTACGTAATCCCAAGAAAAAATATTCCAATTTGTTGTTTTAATCTGTGGATTCAAACAGAGATGCACATTCGGTTCTTCTACGCTGAAAATATCTTTAACATACTCTTCGTCAAGCCATTACAGGTCTTCGCATCCTTCGTGTGATTGAACCACATTCCCTTTTGCGCCGCCCAGCCACTCGAAAAAATATTTCTCTGCTTTACTATCCAAGTTTGTAGATATAATTGAAAGAAAATTATTATATAAATAAATTCTTTAAATAAAAAAATACATATAAAATGATTACGTAATCATGGTGCATGGACGGACAGACGGACATGTCTAAATGGACTCGGCTATTGGTGCTGATTAAGAATATATACACTATGTGGTCGGAAACGTCTCCTTCACTGCGTTGCAAACATCTGACTGAAATTATAATACCCTCTGCAAAAGTATAACAAAAGGTGTACTAACCTGCAGAGTCTGTAGTACAGACCTCTCCTGTATACATTTTTGTTCCCTTTTCCTTGTGTTTAGTTATTTTTTGATTTTGTTTTCTTTTTACCCCGTTCTATTTTCGCCATCAGTCTTGTTTCTGACAGAAATGCTTATTTGACCCCAATTGTGTAACCCAGAAAATTTTTATTTAGTCTATTTATTTTCAAAAAACTTTTTACCTCGTATTTATTTTTTCAAAATCATGGTCACGCAGCCATTGTTGGGGATACCATACTCCTGCCCTCCACCCACAACCATTCCCAGTTGTTCATATCAATCCCAGAACGGACGTCATCGTTATCATTGATGCAGCTCTCAGCTTGCTTTGCAATTGTCAATTGTCAAACTGATTGAGTGAAAGGCAAATGCTCAGAGGAGCTTGAGGTTGGCTGGAATGCCAAGTGTTTGAATCCACACATTTTCCATGATAAACTGCAGTGCCAACTGACGGACTGAATGAGAGACTCACTGCATGAATGAGTGACAGGCTGTCCCCATCGACTGACTGAGATAAATGGCAAAGTCGTTCCAGATTGGCAATGCATTGGTGCCGAGAAGCGTTTCTTTTACCGATTACAGTTGTCTTCCAGGGATTTAAGATACACCCCATCACCCGGCAAGAACCTCATTCATTTAAAATGCAGAATTAATCTTCATTAAGAAGTCAGCAAGCTTTATCTGGGGAGTCTTGGGTTTTAGGGTATAACCATAATACGAATATATATGGATGCGTATGTCTCTGAACTTGAATTCGAATTTCTTACAAAATCTAAATAAAAACAAGAGAGAACCGTATAGTCGGGTGCCCCGAATATCAGATACCCGTTACTCAGGAAAAGGGAGTGCCAGGGAGATGGAGATATAAAACTTTGATCACTCATAACTTTTTAACGAATGGTCCGATTTGAAAATTTTTTTCTACATTTCGATAAGTATTTATAAACACAATAAAAGTGCATTTTTATACCCGTTACTCGTAGAGTAAAAGGGTATATTGTATTCGTGCAAAAGTATGTATTAGGTAGAAGGAAGCGTTTTCGACCCCATAAAGTATATATATTCTTCATCAGGATCACTAGCCGAGTCGATCTAGCCATGTCTGTCTGTCCGTCTGTCTGTCTGTCCGTATGAACGCTGTGATTTCGGAAACTATAAAAGCTAGAAGATTGGCATTTGCCATGCAGATTCTAGGAGTTCCTACGCAGCGCAAGTTTGTTTCAAAAGGATGCCACGCCCCCTCTAACGCCCACAATAGCTTAAATACGATTTTAAAAATTTAAATATTTCGGAAAAGTAAAGATGCAGTTTTGTTATGCTTATCAATATCTATCGAAATGAAATTTTTTAAATCGGACCATTCGTTAAAAAGTTATGGCTGATCAAAGTTTATATCTCCCTCGTACTCCCTTTAGCTGAGTAACGGGTATTAAATAGTCGGGGCACCTGACCATAGCGTTCTCTCTTGTTACTTTTCCGAAATATTTAAATTTTGTAAAATCGTTATAAGCGATTGTGGGCGTTAGAGGGGGCGTAGCACCTTTTTTATAGTTTCTGAGATCTCAGCGTTCATACGGACAGACAGATAGACGACATGGCTATATCGACTCGGCTAGTGACCCTGATCAAGAATATACACTCAAAAAATATTTTTTCCTAAATTTTAGAAAATCGCCATTAAATGAAAGTTTTTCTTAATTTTAGAAAATTTTCTGAATTTTAGAAATTGTTTTCTTAAATCTAGGAAAAAAGACCATAGAAACAGAATTTTATGGAAAACCTTTCTTAAATTTAAATTTTTCTTAAATCAATGGTGTTTTTTCCTAGTTTGCTCTCCAAAAGTTTTCTTAAATTACCCTGCAAGCAAAGAGGCGATATTTCTATCGCCTATCGTCCAGAAGTCACTTCTTAGTAACTTCTGGAAGATAGAAACACGACAGAACACATTTTACAAAAACAAAATATACATCTATCGCGAAGAAGTCACTTCTGGAGGAGAGAAATACGATAGAACACATTTTACAAAAACAAAAAGGGTCGCGATCGTGGCGAAGTAACTTCTAAGGAACTTCTGGACGATAGAAGGACGATAGAACACATTTGACTACCTAAAAAGGTTTGCGATCGTGAAGCGTATACCTGAAATCTACCCTATTTTTCTGTGACCTACGCACTTTTTATACCCGTTACTCGTAGAGTAAAAGGGTATATTGTATTCGTGCAAAAGTATGTAACAGCTAGAAGGAAGCGTTTCCGACCCCATAAAGTATATATATTCTTGATCAGGATCACTAGCCGAGTCGATCTAGCCATGTCTGTCTGTCCGTCTGTCCGTCCGTATGAACGCTGAGATCTCGGGAACTATAAAAGCTAGAGGATTGGTATTTGGCATGAAGATTCTTGGAGTTCCTACGCAGCGCAAGTTTATTTCAAGAAGGTGCCACGCCCCTCTAACGCCCACAATAGCAAATACACGATTTTAAAAATTTAAATATTTCGGAAAAGTAAAAATGCAGTTTTGTTGTGCTTATCAATACCTATCGAAATGTAGAAGAAATTTTTTAAATCGGACCATTCGTTAAAAAGTTATGGCTCATCAATATATCCATCTCCCTCGCACTCCCTTTAGCCGAGTGACGGGTATTAGATAGTCGGGACACCAACCCGACTATAGCGTTTTCTCTTGTTTGTTTTGAATTCAAGCGTCAGTTTGTTTCGAGATTTCTTTGTGATCAGTGCGAATTATTCTGAATTTCTGTGTTTGTGATAAAATGCGGAGTGAACCTGTTATATTTTAGATATTACACAGTTGAAAATTAAAAACTTGAATATTTATTTACATCAAAAATAAAAGTGGTTGGAGAAAACGATGTTTAAAGGAAACTCTGGGCAAACCGAAAACTTAAATATACGCCACTTATTTGATTATAAAAGGTAAACACCTTCTCCGATTTTTATGACACAATATAAATTTTTTTTTCGTTGTTTTCTCGTTCCGACTTATATACTACCTGCAATAGATATAAGACTTTTGGGAAAGTTTTAGGCCGATAGCTTTAAAACTGAGAGACTAGTTTGCGTAGAAACGGACAGACAGACGGACAGACGGACAGACAGACATGGCTAGATCGACTCGTCTAGTGATGCTGATCAAGAATATATATACTTTATAGGGTCGGAAACGTCTCCTTCACTGCGTTGCAAACTTCTGACTGAAATCATAATACCCTCTGCAATGTATAAAAATTATATCTTGGTTGTTTTTGAACCCAGAACCTCCTACTTTTGGAAATGCCATTTTTTATCTAATTCTGAATTTCGAATAAATTTTTATCAAAATCGGACGACTGTATCATATAGCTGCCATAGGAACGATCGGAAAATTAATGGGAATATAATAGGAAATAAATTATTGCTTCGTTGACTTTTATTGTATTCTCTTCTACTCTGGAACATCACTCTTTTTAAATGTTTTCGAATTTCTATTTTAATTTTATCAATATCGAACTACTATATCATATAGCTGCCATAGAAACGATCGGAAAATTAGTGATTAATAGGAATTATCTGCAAGGGTATATAAGCATCGGCTGGCCGAAGCTAGCTTCCTTTCTTGTTTTTCTCTTTTTTTGTTTTCTTTTCTCTTTTTTGTTTAGGAAATATTTATAATGTTATTTTTATCTTTTGTTTTCTTTTCCTTTTTTGTTTAGGAAATATTAATAATTTTCTTTTCTCCTTCTTGTTTAGGAAATAAAATAGTAAAATAAATATGTACATACAGTTGCGAAAAAAATAATAGCACCACTTCGTCGTAGGATCTTAATTTTAAACAAATATGTGGAAAACGGGGATTTTTATATAAGAAGTGTTTTTTATTATCTTGATTAGTATTCCACCTATTTGAAAAAATTGATACGGATATCAAAATTATTGTTCACATATACTTTTTTCAGATTTTAAGAAAAAAAAGTAAAAAAAAGGCCGAAAAAAATAATAGCACCATTTCCGTTTCTTTAATTCAAACGTTACCTTTCGCTGATATTCTTGGGTATGAAGGATATATTTTATGAGATTTGACTAAAACTAACTTTTCCTGATATCCAGACATTAAATTGATTACCATTTGACAATGCAAGGACATGTGGAAAATTTTCCAAGTCGGAAAAGAAAAAATTCGAAAAAAAAACATATTGGATGGAAAACAGTCAAGAAAAGCGGTTCGATTGGTTAGATTTTGGATCATCTTCATTAAAAATTACATTAAATGTGAAGGATAACACAGAAAAACCGAATCCTGGCCCATTTTCCATACCAAAATGTTATAGTGCAAAGCACAAAGATTCTTAGAAGGGCCAAAACTAAACTAAAACAGGTGCTTAAAATAATAGCAAATATTTAAATAATTAGATAATGTTTCAATAAACAAATTTATAAAACATGCACTTAAAAAAAATCCTATCCTAAATGCGAAACATATTTACAAGGGCATAAGGCTCATCAAAAAAACTTACAAATTAATTCCCGCAAACTTATGAGAATTTCTGAAGGCAAAGTTAAGTTGGGCAAGAAGATATCCTTTTTATAAGTCAAGTGTCTTCTAAACACCTAAATTAACCAAAAACATGGTACCAAAACAATCATTTATTGTGCATGGACCTAGTATTAACATAGGCCTGTTTTTCCTTATTGAAGTAAGATCAATTCGGATGGATACATCGTTCATGAATCATCCTATGATGTAAATAGTGATACGGTAGTAATTCGTATCTCAAACTAAATACAAAATACTTCTTAAATGAACCTTCGAGCAATAAAATACGGCCAGGATCACCGTCAGGATAGCAAAGAAATAATTTGAAAGTACTCAGTAAGCAATGTAAATTGACTTGTGTACTCGCTTGACCATAACACAACCAAAAATCTTCGGGGTTTTTTTTTAAGACTGTTTATACAGTTAATCTAAAACTGAATAAATTTGCAAATATATCATGAGTTTTGGGCCCCAATTCCTTTATAGGTAGGTTCCTGACTTGTTTAAGCGATAGTAAGTCATTATATCCAAAAATCGCAAAGGATATTTAGACTTTAAACTTAGATTTAATTGTTAGCTACCGCCAACTAAAGATTAAGATACCCATTTGTCATTTTTCTACCTTTTATTTTATTTTTAGCGAAGTGGTGCTATTATTTTTTTCGTAGTTTTTTCCAGGTTTGCATAGATTTTGTTAAATAAGTCAAAAACCTTTTATAAAGTTAACATTTTTTTTTCATATTCAAATTATGTTTAGTCTTACTATTTAAAACCCGTTTTGAAAAATTAAAAAAGTTTAAAAATGTGAGCAGAGTGACTAGTTGAAATTTTTTTGTGTTAGTGGTGCTATTATTTTTATTTTATTTTATTTAAATAAAGAAAATTTTCTGAAAATAAAAGAAGGCCTTTCTTATTTTAAGAAAAAAATTCTATATTCAAGAAAAGTACTTTCTGGATTTTAGGAAAATTTCTCAATTTGATGGCAACTTTTCTTGATTTTAGAAAAGTATTTCTGCTTTTCAGAATTTTTTTTTCTAAATTTAAGAAAATTCCTTTCTAAAAAATACGGTAAATAGCCATCGACTGAAAATCATGGCGAATTTCTTGATTTAATGGCGATTTCGGGCTGTTGTTTTTCTGAGTGTATGAACGCTGAGATCTCAGAAACTATAAAAGCTAGAAGATTGGCATTTTGCATGCAGATTCTAGGAGTTCCTACGCAGCGCATGTTTATTTCAAAAAGATGCCACGCCCCCTCTAACGCCCACAATAGCTAATATACGATTTTAAAAATTTAAATATTTTGGAAAAGTAGGAATGCAGTTTCGTTGTGTTTATCAATACCTATCGAAATGTAGAAGAAATTTTTTAAATCGGACCATTCTTTAAAAAGTTATTGCTGATCAAAGTTTATGTCTCCATGTCCCTCGCAATCCCTTTAGCCGAGTGACGGGTATTAGTTAGTCGGGACACCAACCCGACTATAGCGTTCTCTCTTGTTTTGACTTAAAACATTCAGTCAATGTTATCCAAACATTTTCTGGAAGTCATTTCTGCATGAACTTGCTAAGTCTCAAAGGGCAATTATAAGAAAATATATATATAATATATATTTCTTTTTTCGGTAATAATGACTATCTGCGCAATACCTTGCCACGAAATGTTCTCCGCTTTCCGGTATGCTTTCTGGTTCCACACAACACATCGATATAATAATTCTAGTTGATGGGACCTTCACTGCGTTGCAAACTTCTGACTGAAATCATAATACCCTCTGCAATGTATAAAAATTATATCTTGGTTGTTTTTGAACCCAGAACCTCCTACTTTTGGAAATGCCATTTTTTATCTAATTCTGAATTTCGAATAAATTTTTATCAAAATCGGACGACTGTATCATATAGCTGCCATAGGAACGATCGGAAAATTAATGGGAATATAATAGGAAATAAATTATTGCTTCGTTGACTTTTATTGTATTCTCTTCTACTCTGGAACATCACTCTTTTTAAATGTTTTCGAATTTCTATTTTAATTTTATCAATATCGAACTACTATATCATATAGCTGCCATAGAAACGATCGGAAAATTAGTGATTAATAGGAATTATCTGCAAGGGTATATAAGCATCGGCTGGCCGAAGCTAGCTTCCTTTCTTGTTTTTCTCTTTTTTTGTTTTCTTTTCTCTTTTTTGTTTAGGAAATATTTATAATGTTATTTTTATCTTTTGTTTTCTTTTCCTTTTTTGTTTAGGAAATATTAATAATTTTATTTTCTCCTTCTTGTTTAGGAAATAAAATAGTAAAATAAATATGTACATACAGTTGCGAAAAAAATAATAGCACCACTTCGTCGTAGGATCTTAATTTTAAACAAATATGTGGAAAACGGGGATTTTTATATAAGAAGTGTTTTTTATTATCTTGGATAGTATTCCACCTATTTGAAAAAATTGATACGGATATCAAAATTATTGTTCACATATACTTTTTTCAGATTTTAAGAAAAAAAAGTAAAAAAAAGGCCGAAAAAAAATAATAGCACCATTTCCGTTTCTTTAATTCAAACGTTACCTTTCGCTGATATTCTTGGGTATGAAGGATATATTTTATGAGATTTGACTAAAACTAACTTTTCCTGATATCCAGACATTAAATTGATTACCATTTGACAATGCAAGGACATGTGGAAAATTTTCCAAGTCGGAAAAGAAAAAAATTCGAAAAAAAAACATATTGGATGGAAAACAGTCAAGAAAAGCGGTTCGATTGGTTAGATTTTGGATCATCTTCATTAAAAATTACATTAAATGTGAAGGATAACACAGAAAAACCGAATCCTGGCCCATTTTCCATACCAAAATGTTATAGTGCAAAGCACAAAGATTCTTAGAAGGGCCAAAACTAAACTAAAACAGGTGCTTAAAATAATAGCAAATATTTAAATAATTAGATAATGTTTCAATAAACAAATTTATAAAACATGCACTTAAAAAAAATCCTATCCTAAATGCGAAACATATTTACAAGGGCATAAGGCTCATCAAAAAAACTTACAAATTAATTCCCGCAAACTTATGAGAATTTCTGAAGGCAAAGTTAAGTTGGGCAAGAAGATATCCTTTTTATAAGTCAAGTGTCTTCTAAACACCTAAATTAACCAAAAACATGGTACCAAAACAATCATTTATTGTGCATGGACCTAGTATTAACATAGGCCTGTTTTTCCTTATTGAAGTAAGATCAATTCGGATGGATACATCGTTCATGAATCATCCTATGATGTAAATAGTGATACGGTAGTAATTCGTATCTCAAACTAAATACAAAATACTTCTTAAATGAACCTTCGAGCAATAAAATACGGCCAGGATCACCGTCAGGATAGCAAAGAAATAATTTGAAAGTACTCAGTAAGCAATGTAAATTGACTTGTGTACTCGCTTGACCATAACACAACCAAAAATCTTCGGGGTTTTTTTTTTAAGACTGTTTATACAGTTAATCTAAAACTGAATAAATTTGCAAATATATCATGAGTTTTGGGCCCCAATTCCTTTATAGGTAGGTTCCTGACTTGTTTAAGCGATAGTAAGTCATTATATCCAAAAATCGCAAAGGATATTTAGACTTTAAACTTAGATTTAATTGTTAGCTACCGCCAACTAAAGATTAAGATACCCATTTGTCATTTTTCTACCTTTTATTTTATTTTTAGCGAAGTGGTGCTATTATTTTTTTCGTAGTTTTTTCCAGGTTTGCATAGATTTTGTTAAATAAGTCAAAAACCTTTTATAAAGTTAACATTTTTTTTTCATATTCAAATTATGTTTAGTCTTACTATTTAAAACCCGTTTTGAAAAATTAAAAAAGTTTAAAAATGTGAGCAGAGTGACTAGTTGAAATTTTTTTGTGTTAGTGGTGCTATTATTTTTATTTTATTTTATTTAAATAAAGAAAATTTTCTGAAAATAAAAGAAGGCCTTTCTTATTTTAAGAAAAAAATTCTATATTCAAGAAAAGTACTTTCTGGATTTTAGGAAAATTTCTCAATTTGATGGCAACTTTTCTTGATTTTAGAAAAGTATTTCTGCTTTTCAGAATTTTTTTTTCTAAATTTAAGAAAATTCCTTTCTAAAAAATACGGTAAATAGCCATCGACTGAAAATCATGGCGAATTTCTTGATTTAATGGCGATTTCGGGCTGTTGTTTTTCTGAGTGTATGAACGCTGAGATCTCAGAAACTATAAAAGCTAGAAGATTGGCATTTTGCATGCAGATTCTAGGAGTTCCTACGCAGCGCATGTTTATTTCAAAAAGATGCCACGCCCCCTCTAACGCCCACAATAGCTAATATACGATTTTAAAAATTTAAATATTTTGGAAAAGTAGGAATGCAGTTTCGTTGTGTTTATCAATACCTATTGAAATGTAGAAGAAATTTTTTAAATCGGACCATTCTTTAAAAAGTTATTGCTGATCAAAGTTTATGTCTCCATGTCCCTCGCAATCCCTTTAGCCGAGTGACGGGTATTAGTTAGTCGGGACACCAACCCGACTATAGCGTTCTCTCTTGTTTTGACTTAAAACATTCAGTCAATGTTATCCAAACATTTTCTGGAAGTCATTTCTGCATGAACTTGCTAAGTCTCAAAGGGCAATTATAAGAAAATATATATATAATATATATTTCTTTTTTCGGTAATAATGACTATCTGCGCAATACCTTGCCACGAAATGTTCTCCGCTTTCCGGTATGCTTTCTGGTTCCACACAACACATCGATATAATAATTCTAGTTGATGGGACCGCTTTAAGGGCTTTAAGGGTCCATCGGGATCGCATTCCCCAGTCGCTGGCAGTTTGCAAATTTTCGCAGTTGTGCGCAGTACCGGGGAATTGTTGATGAAAAGGGAATTGGGGGAGGGGGGGTAAAACGCATCAATTGCAACTTTTGTGCGGCATTTGTGTCGCTGATTTAGGGGAGATTCCATGGGCAACAACGTGGGTAGGGGTATTTTGTTGCACTTGCAGCGCATAAATATTGCACGGCGCATCACACTTAATTGCAAGTTTGAAACTTTGTCGCTATTGTTGGCCACTGTTGCCGGTTAAGAGTTCACGTTGGCGACGTGGCTTGTACTTGATGCCCTTATTTTCCCGGCTGTGTTATTTTAGCTTTCTTTTTTGTCACAAGGAGGAAAACAAAACTATCAGGTAACGGTTACTTCGTTGACAGGGCAATTCTACTGCCGCGGTAGTCACCAATGTTCATAGTTTTTAAGTTAAACAAGAGAGAACGCTATAGTCGGGTGCCCAGACTATCAGATACTCGTTACTCAGTAACAGGGAGTGCGACGGAGATGGAGATATAAAACATTGATCGGGCATCACTTTTTAACGAATGGTCCGTTTTGATTTCGATAGGTATAACTAAACACAACAAAATTGCATTAATACTTATCGAACATTTTTTAAAATGTGGGCGCCAGACACATTTTAGTATCGTTTGTGGGCGATTATGTGCAATTGTGGGCGTTAGAGGGGGCGTGGCGCTCGGCTGAAATAAACTTGCGCTGCGTAGGAAGCCCAAGAATATGTATGTGTTGGTAATTCCAACTTTCTCGCTTTTGTAGTTTCCGAGATCTCAGCGTTCATACAGACAGACAGACGGACATGGCTAGATCGACTCGGCTAGTGATCTTGATCAAGAATATATATTCTTTAGCGGGTCGGAAACGCTTCCTTCTCCCTGTTACATACTTTTACCCTTTTACTCTACGAGTAACGGGTATAACAATTAAAGATACTCTGCCACATAATAGAAAAATAATTTGCTATGATTAGGTATTCACCATCAAAGCTTAGAAAATAATATTTGATATGTTTTTTTCATTAATCACTGTACACAGCAGTCCACGTAGGTCGAATTAAAAGAAATTCAAGTGAAAGTAAAACCAGAAAAGAAGCTAACGTCGTAAATTACAAATTACAAACAATTTAAATTTTTATTTTCTTTCGAATCTTCAATTACAAAACTTTTAGTGTCCATTTTTTAATCAGGGAGATGTACTTTACTTGAAAACCAAGGAAAAACTCGATTTTATTTTGTAAGCTTATGTAATTAGGTAGGGGCTATGTCAACGGAAATATATTCAATCTTAATTTTAATGTCTTACAATAGCTCATACAAGTATTAATCCCATTTTATGGTTGACATTTTAGACAGTGTATTTAATTAGTCGGATGTACAAGCATTTTTCGTCACGATTTCGAGCGATAACGTCCCTTTACATCTCTTATAGATTTCGGCAAAGTGTAAAAGCATTTTTGTTGTGTTTATTAATACCTATCGAACTGTAGACAAATCGGACCATTCATTAAAAAGTTATAAGCAAATAATGGAATTCCAACAATGGTTTCTGATAGTCGTGGGACTTGACTACAGCATTCTCTCATGTTTGGTTTGATATTGGTGAAGCGAAACGAGAAGAGAATTTTTTAGAAGTTGTACTTATTTAGTCGAACGTATAATAATTTTTCATCAAAAAAGTAGATTTTTTTGATAACCACTAACATACATATGTGAATGTGGATGCCTTTCTTCAAACGCCTAAGCCAGCTGTCGATTTATTTGCCATTGCAACTTTCTGAGCAGTTCCCCAAACCGAACCATTTGTCAATCATTTTGTTACAGTTTGTCAGGGCATTACAGAGCACACAGATTTTCATTAATAACTTTGCTGACACTCTCAACAAGTTAACAAACTTTTGGGAGCATTTTGCTCAGCACTTGTCAATCAATTGTCAAAAAAATTGTATGCCACCCAGACGGGCTCATAAAAATATTCAAAAGTAACGAGCAGAACTTATGTTGCACAACTTTGTGTGACAGTTGTCCAAAGTAGAAGCATGGTTGGCGGATTAAGCCTGATATTCTTCTGGGCACTTGTTGGCATGCAACTAAACTAGGAAGTAGGCAAGAGTTGGGAGGGAAGGTGAAACAAGGGCCACACTTGCCGCAAAAAGTAATTTCATGCCAGCGTCGACTTTCATCAAGCAATTTTCCAGCATATTTGGGATAGTTCTCGCTTCTACCCACCTCCAAAACTGTTCTTCTCCTTCAGCCTTTGGCTCGGTTTTCCATTTCCTGTTTGCTTGCAACCCAGAGCACACAGCCACGGACTTGACTTGATGAACTTTTGTGGTGCGAACTGTCTCCTTCTCGGGTTGGAGATTGTTTTGGGAAATTGCAAATTGCTGCTGCAAAATGCCTGCGGCAGTTCCCAGCTATGTTCATATTTATTTCGCTGAAATTTTAGCTTAATACACCATATTTTTCTGGCAGCATATCCATGTAAATTTATTCAAAACAAAAAGGAAGCTATATACCCTTGCAGATAATTCCTATTAATCACTAATTTTCCGATCGTTCCTATGGCAGCTATATGATATAGTTGTTCGATATTAATAAAATTGAAATCGAAATTTGAAAACATTTAAAAAGAGCCATATTCCAGAGTAGAAGAGAATACAATAAAAGTCAACGAAGCAATAATTTATTTCCTATTATATTCCCATTAATTTTTCGAACGTTCCTATGGCAGCTATATGATATAGTCGTCCGATTTTGAAAAAAATTTATTCGAAATTCAGAATTATATAATAAATGGCATTTCCAAAAGAAGGAGGCTCTAGGTTCAAAAACACCCAAGATATAATTTTTTTTACATTTTTTTACCCGATCATTCCTATGGGAGCTATATGATATAGTTGTCCGATCCGGCTCGTTCCGACTTATATACTACCTGCAATAGATATAAGACTTTTGGGAAAGTTTTAGGCCGATAGCTTTAAAACTGAGAGACTAGTTTGCGTAGAAACTGACAGACAGACGGACAGACGGACAGACAGACATGGCTAGATCGACTCGTCTAGTGATGCTGATCAAGAATATATATACTTTATAGGGTCGGAAACGTCTCCTTCACTGCGTTGCAAACTTCTGACTGAAATCATAATACCCTCTGCAAGGGTATAAATATAAAAAATATGCATATATGCATCTGTTTCGAGAAAAAAAAAATCGGCTGAGTGGATTTACTAAAAATGTTTTTCAATGTCAGTGAGGAAAAAAATACATTCTATATATAAGAACCAAATTCTCAATTTAAATGATGAGAAATATAAATGTAGTTCTTAGAATAAAAACAAACGTTCTTAAGTTAAGAATGTTGTTCTTAACTTTAAATCAATTTCGGACTACATACACAGGCGGAAAACGCTTTTGTATGGCTTGCCGGTTTTTCCAAGAGGTTGAGGTCAATATTACTTTGGGAGAGTGCAGGTCCGAGTTTGAAACCCAGCCAACCCATCAAAATCGTAGGTGTCACAGAATCTGAAGAGTTTTCTACGAGTTTTGGAGTAACTTTGCTCTGATTACACAGGTCGACAAAATCCGGACTTATTTTTGGCCCAAGACTAAAAGCTACAAAACCTGAAAGGATTTTTTACTTCCTCATACTTGGAAACTTTCCATCATGTAACAGTTTTGAGAAATTCGTGGTCAAAGTTCCAAATTTTCGATTTATAAGCACTTTTTGTGGCCTAATAAAAAATGAACTCTTTGTAGCCCAGAGCCACAATTTGGTGGAAATGGTACTTTGAAGCTTTAACTTCAACAGTATCTAATCACCAAGTTGTTTTTGGCATATTATCTTCTACTCTTAGGAATGTCTTTTTATACCCGTTACTCGTAGAGTAAAAGGGTATATTGTATTCGTGCAAAAGTATGTAACAGCTAGAAGGAAGCGTTTCCGACCCCATAAAGTATATATATTCTTGATCAGGATCACTAGCCGAGTCGATCTAGCCATGTCCGTCTGTCCGTCTGTCCGTCTCTCCGTCTGTCCGTCTGTCTGTCTGTATGAACGCTGTGATCTCGGAAACTACAAAAGCTAGAAAGTTGGGATTACCAACACATATTCTTGGGCTTCCTACGCAGCGCAAGTTTATTTCAGACAAGCGCCACGCCCCCTCTAGCGCCCACAATCACCCATAATCGCCCACAAACTATACTAAAATGTGTCTGGCGCTTACATTTTTAAAGATTTTGGATAAGTATAAATGCAATTCTATCGAAATGTAGAAGAAATTTTTTAAATCGGACCATTCATTAAAAAGTTATACCTGATCAAAGTTTATATGTCCATCTCCCTCGCACTCCCTTTAGCCGAGTGACGGGTATTAGATAGTCGGGACAACAACCCGACTATAGCGTTCTTTCTTGTTTTAAATGTTTCTGAACTACTCGTAGATCACATAGCTGCCATGGGAACGATAAAAAAAAGAGTAATTAATTGTGAAACTAGGGATTCGTTGATTTATCGTATTCTTGTTTCCTCTCGAATATAAATATTCATTTATATTACAAAAATTTGAATTTAATTGTTGTTAAATATAATCAAATAAATAAAATCTTGACGAACTAAAACTAATGACGATTGCACCTTCAACAAACAAAAGTTCTGATTTGAAAATAATGGAAGACCCCACGTTTTTAAAAGATTGTGGTTGTTAAATAAAATAAATAAATATCCTCATAAAAACGCTTTAAACCGTAATTAAAGCAAATTAGTTCCATTTAAGATTTAATTCTCAGAATTGGTTTTCCATCAGAGAAATCTCTAAAATTTTGGGTATTTTCAACTTTGGCGTCGAGTTTCAAAGACATGGTCAATAGTTCACGATGGGGACTATTTTTTAGTAGTGCCGTGATGTATTGAGAAAACAATAAGGGTAAGTCCAATTATATAGGCCACGTAATTTAAAATGTCGGCAAACATAGGTTTTTTGTATTCTTAGCGGAACCTGTAGGTGATGGAAAATAATTTTGTATGGGACTTTTACTCAGAAGCACCCAAATATCATGGAAAACTTAAAATAGTTCGTGGAAATTTCACAAAGTTTAATTTTGTGTTCCTGTGTTACAACAACAAACTGGGAACACTACTACTATTTTAACCGCAGCTGTATTTTCTAACTTAAAACGGGAAAGAACGCTAAGCTAAAGGAGTGCAAGGGATATGGAGATATAAACTTTGATAAGCTATAACTTTTTAACGAATGGTCCGATTTAAAAAATTTCTTCTACATTTCGATAGATATTGATAAGCACAACAAAACTGCATTTTTACTTTTCCGAAATATAAAATCGTATATTAGCGATTGTGGGCGTTACAGGGGGCGTGGCACATTTTTGAAATAAACTTGAGCTGCGTAGGAACTCCTAGAAACTGCATCAAATGCCAATCTTTTAGCTTTTATAGTTTCCGATATCTCAGCGTTCATACAGACAGACAGACAGACAGACAGACAGACAGACGGACAGACGGACATGGCTAGATCGACACGGCTAGTAATCCTGATCAAGAATATATATACTTTATAGGGTCGGAAATGCTTCCTTCTAGCTGTTACATACTTTTGCACGAATACAATATACCCTTTTACTCTACGAGTAACGGGTATAAAAATCTTAAAATTTGTTTGAGTTTTGCATTCAAAAGATAAGGAAAGGCAAAACCAACCAAGAATCCAATTGCCTATAACAAGTTGGCAAATTACAAAATTTTTCCAACTTTGAGGTCCTTTTTCAAAACTCGGAACTTTGGGAATTCGAAGCGAATACGATTTTATCGCATCCATCGAGATAATTTTTTGATGTTGATACTTTTACAAAATATTTAAAAATGTTGGCGTTGTAAATTATTATGGGCGTGACACATTGGGATAACAAACTGGCTCTGAACTAGAAGCTAAGGATATTGCATGTGCATTCCGAAATTTCTAGCTCTGTCTAGTATCTTCGTTTCCAGGATCTACCCCAACTCTTGGATATTGCATGTGCAACTCGAAATTTCTAGCTCTTTCTAGTTTCTTTGTTTGCAAGACCTAAGTTTAAGTATTAAAGTATCAAAAAAGAATGCACATAAAATGTGTTCCGAACCGAAATCCGAATCCACCAATGGTTCGTGTACTTTATATTTCTGATGATAATCATCATCCCTTTTATTAATGTTTCTTTGTGTGCTAGCGCTCTTAAAACAAGGACGTACTCACTTTCATTCGCGGACAGGGCCACAGAACCACGGTCTTATTGAAATCGAGGGCCAGTTGCTCAGCCAGCTGATGGCAGTGACCCGAGAAGCTGCGGGCGTCGTTCCACCGAATCTCCCCATTCGAGTCAGATGATGAGGAGGCCTCATCTCCCGTTGACAACTGCTTCGCTTTGGAGTCCTGCTGATGATGGCGATGGGGCTCTTGCTCCTGTCTTCGCTGCTTCAAATATTGCTGATGTTGCTGACGTGCCTGGCTGGGGGGGTCAACGTCCACATTCGCATACTGACTCCGAGCCCCGTTGCCCCTTTGGACCTTGTTCACATCCACGTTAAGGTTCACTTCCACGTCGGTGTCCACATTCTAGCTTTTGTAGTTTCCGATATCTCAGCGTTCATACAGACAGACAGACAGACAGACAGACAGACAGACAGACGGACAGACGGACATGGCTAGATCGACACGGCTAGTAATCCTGATCAAGAATATATATACTTTATAGGGTCGGAAATGCTTCCTTCTAGCTGTTACATACTTTTGCACGAATACAATATACCCTTTTACTCTACGAGTAACGGGTATAAAAATCTTAAAATTTGTTTGAGTTTTGCATTCAAAAGATAAGGAAAGGCAAAACCAACCAAGAATCCAATTGCCTATAACAAGTTGGCAAATTACAAAATTTTTCCAACTTTGAGGTCCTTTTTCAAAACTCGGAACTTTGGGAATTCGAAGCGAATACGATTTTATCGCATCCATCGAGATAATTTTTTGATGTTGATACTTTTACAAAATATTTAAAAATGTTGGCGTTGTAAATTATTATGGGCGTGACACATTGGGATAACAAACTGGCTCTGAACTAGAAGCTAAGGATATTGCATGTGCATTCCGAAATTTCTAGCTCTGTCTAGTATCTTCGTTTCCAGGATCTACCCCAACTCTTGGATATTGCATGTGCAACTCGAAATTTCTAGCTCTTTCTAGTTTCTTTGTTTGCAAGACCTAAGTTTAAGTATTAAAGTATCAAAAAAGAATGCACATAAAATGTGTTCCGAACCGAAATCCGAATCCACCAATGGTTCGTGTACTTTATATTTCTGATGATAATCATCATCCCTTTTATTAATGTTTCTTTGTGTGCTAGCGCTCTTAAAACAAGGACGTACTCACTTTCATTCGCGGACAGGGCCACAGAACCACGGTCTTATTGAAATCGAGGGCCAGTTGCTCAGCCAGCTGATGGCAGTGACCCGAGAAGCTGCGGGCGTCGTTCCACCGAATCTCCCCATTCGAGTCAGATGATGAGGAGGCCTCATCTCCCGTTGACAACTGCTTCGCTTTGGAGTCCTGCTGATGATGGCGATGGGGCTCTTGCTCCTGTCTTCGCTGCTTCAAATATTGCTGATGTTGCTGACGTGCCTGGCTGGGGGGGTCAACGTCCACATTCGCATACTGACTCCGAGCCCCGTTGCCCCTTTGGACCTTGTTCACATCCACGTTAAGGTTCACTTCCACGTCGGTGTCCACATTAATGCCCGCATTTAAAGTCTTCACAACGCTCGTGTATTTGGGCAGCTCAAGTAATTTAATGAAGCCACTTAAATCTGTGCGCCGTCGTCGACATCGTCGTCATCATCGGGAAAGGGAGAAAGAAAGGGAAACATTTTATGTGGCGTATAAAAAATGTCTGCATATTTAGCTGACTTGGTGGAGGTTTTTTTGTGAGTGTATGTGGGTATGCGCTTAAGCGGTAAAGTAACGGTTACTGCTGATGAAGGCAGCCAGAGAAAGTCTGTCTGCAACGGCAGCAGTTCTTGCCTTCTGACCAGTGATGCCAAAAAAGATTGCAAGGCAATGTAATAGTAACCTTTTATTTGATATTGGAAAGTACAATAAAATTAACAACCATGAACTCATTTATCTCAGTATGTATCATTTGAACAATACAAGCAATTCACGGCTGCGGCTCTTGCATTTTACCGACTTGTTCGAACTTAGTCAGGCCTTAGCAATCCTTATAATGGGTATGAAAAAGTTTAAGGTCATTCTATTGGCTTAACTGAACTCGGCATAAAAAATATAATTTATTTAAAATAAGATAAAAACTGAGATTACACTTATAAACAGAAGGGAACGCTATAGTCAAGAACGTCGACTATCAGATCTTCGTTACTCAGCTGAAGGAAGTGCATGGAAGATGGAGATACGCACTCAGCAAAGCAACTGCTTGCACTGCTTGAATTTTATTATTTGCCTATAACATAAAAAAATGGCATTTGTACTTTTCTGAAATCCTTAAAGATTAAGGTCGTTTAGGACGATTGGGGGGGTTGCCACCTTTGTGAAACAAACATCCGCTGCGCAGGAACGGACAGACGGACGGACAGACGGACGGACGGACGGACAGACGGACGGACAGACGGAGGGACAGACGGACGGACGGACGGACGGACAGACGGACGGACATGGCTAAATCGACTCGGCTGGTGATTGTGAAGAAAACTATATATACTTTATAGGGTCGGAAACTTTCTGCCTGTTACTTGAAGTGCAAAGTAAAAGTTAAAGTAAAAAACATTTGAATATAATAAATATAATTGCTTGGCTTAAAATTATCCAAACTGCCATCGCTCCATCTGGGCTTCAAGGGCCTCTTAGTGGATTCCCGACCTGGCCTGCTAACGGCTGCCATTGCAAGGAACTGGCCGAGTATCCGACAAGTGGACAGAGTTATGAATGCCAGTGATTCACGTGCTTTTGCACCGAAGGTTCTTGACAGAGGAGAAACACTCCGCGAGATATTGCTGAGGTAGGGTAACTAATGGCAACTAAAAATATCTGGGAGATCAGAAGCCCATAAAAGTCTGTTCTAGTCGGCGGCTTAAGAGCTTTCCTTGGTGAATAATGGTTTATTTAAAATAAAACTTTGCTTTTGAAAACTCTCAACTTATGTTCGTGAATACTTATGTCGAATTAGGTTTGCCCAAGTGATTAGCCACTTAAATGAATTTGGCCATAGATCGCGATAAGCTGAAAGTTAATTCAGACCCTGGCGGGTACTTCCAGTTGGAAAAGTTTTCCCCTTGGCCAGTACTTTCTTTGTCAGGCTATTTGCCTTATTATTTTTACTAGCTTTCTCTGCGCTTTTAAGTTGTTTTCAGAGTAAGCACTATCTACACATGGCCAACTTTGTCGCTCCCCTTTTTGGCGCCAAAGTTTTTGCCAATTGCAACAGTTTAGGTGTTGTTCTCAAATCGAATAGTTTAACTTTGGTATCCTTAATTTAGTGGGCTGCCTGCAAGGTGTCATAAATAACAGGTAAAACTTGCTGCCATCAGCCATCTAAATTGATTTAAGAGCCCGACAACGAAATTCAATTTGCAACCCAAACTAACGTAACGTCTTCATCCCGTACAAACAAATTCCATTTGCCGTCATTTACCAGACGGCCTTGCTGTGCTGCAGGTTTTAATGTTTTGCAAAATATTGAAATGGATTCTAGTTGCATATGGCCACTGGGCTTCCTTTCCCGCCCCAGTTGTAATTTATGTCCGGAGAAAGTCTGCGAGTTTATTTGCTGACCATCGTTGGCAACGGCACAAAAGCGTCCAAAATGGTTCATACACTGCTTTTTAGGTAAGGGCAGGGTGGGGGGACCTTGCCCAGGAAAATAGTTGGATAACGTACAATGTTATATAAAAAGCTCACAAAGATCGGTGTGGATTGATTGGATGCTTACACATGTTGCTCTTGTGTAAGTCTGAGCGAATGTCTGTGCGTTGCAACAGGCAACGCCAAGCTGTCCAATTATTCTGCAAATTGATTTAAAGTACGAGGTCCCCCTTTTGGCATAGAAACTATTGCTTTAAAAATATCAAGTTCGAGACCGGAAATTGTAAGTTGTCACCAGCAGGGAGCTCTATGTGTATGTAATAGCAAAAAAGGAAGGAGAGTTTTCCGTAATTAAAGCTATAACTTTTACTGGAAGACGCGCCAAAGCTGTGTGTCTCCTTTCCGTCTCCCCTTAATCTAAGGAAAAAGTCAAAGACAGGACGTGCTGAAATTAGTTTAAATTTTCTTGGCAAAAGCGGGGGTTACTTATGCGGAAGGGAGAGGCGGGGGAAGAAGCAAGGAGAAATCAAAGCATAATGCATGCAAATTGGGTTTGCAGTGGCCGGAACCCAACGCCTTCTACAGGCTGCCAAAGTTAAATCATCCCGACCTGAGTGACTTCTCTGAAGATTCTCCAGTCTAGATAACTTCAACGTTATTTCATTCGCTTGATTTGTATTTCCTCACTCAATTAACAAAGTTTCCCATAACTTCCGCCCTGTTGGCTGCCAGCAAACATTTACCCCAGCAAACAGCCGGCCAGCCAATTTATCTTCATAAACTGCCACCTTCGGCCTCCGGCCCATGTGGAATTTTTCAAACAGCAAGAGGAGGGAAACTTGAGCATCAGGCACACACAAATCATCGATAAAACACGATGTCTAAATGCATGTTGGCAGGGATTTTCAGGGCTGTGGCAACAAACAAGGCAAACAAGGATGCTTGGCCTGCTTTTGATGGGTTTGTTTTTCGGCTTGTGTGTACTCACCCACATCACGTAGGAAATCGACGCTGACATTAGATAAATGCAGTTGGAAGAAGTCGAGGAAATTCTGAAATCCCTGTTGCACATGCTTCATATCCGCGTGCAGCGAAGAAGGTATTAAAACGGCCAGTCGTTGACTTTGATTTTGATGTTGCTGCTGTCGTCTATGTCGCTGTTGTCCCTGTTGCTCCTGCGGGCGCAGATGTTGCTGCTGTCGCTGCTGTTGCTGCTGTTGCTGCTGCTGGGCTGCGGGCTGTTGCTTCTGACGTTTCTGACGTTCAGGCCCACGCGCATTACGCGGACTCTTTGTCTGTGTTGCTGTTGGCCAAATTGAATTGCTGCTAAGTGTTGTTGCTGCTGCTGTCGTCGTGGCTGGCGTTGTAGCAAAGTCCGCAGCTGTCCTGGCCGCTTGCAGGACAAGGACGGTTTCCGGGCGGAAGGCGTGGGAGAAGAAGGAGGTGGGGTTTGGGCCGAGGGCTAAAGAGGCTGCGCTGGGGGAATTGAGAAAGAAGAAGGCTGTCAACAGCAGAAATAATTTAGCAATTTGACAGATTGTTAACTTCATTTATGATGCGTATTTTTGTTTGGTTTCTTGATGTTGTTTCTGTTGTGTGCGCTGGTGGTCGATTGTTGCAATTGTTGCGATACAGTGGTAGCTATTGCTGTTGGCCGTTGCCGTTGCCCACTGCACAGCTGAGTGGGCCCTTTTAGTTATGCGCCCTGTCCCGATTACATTTTGTGGGCCCTTCCGACGCCGTTGTTGCAGCTGCATTTGTTGTTGCTTCCTCTATTATTGCTGGTAATAAACTTTGACGGAGCTTTGTTCGAATTTGCCATAATTGTGTTTCTATTGCTGGCAAATTGAAGTTGTTGCCTGCGAAAGGGGGGAGACAGAAATAATTTAATTTCTCATTACAAGTTTTCATTGGAAATATTTAGGTTCTAGGTCCAAGGGGAGTATAAATCTATGGTCCTCAAACTAACAACTTTCTAGCTTCAGCAAGGAAAATATTTAATTACCAGTAGAATTAGTCCTTGATTACCAAAATCGGTAAATATATGGTATACCATACTTAATAGTTTAAATGCCCATTTCTTATTCAGGGTGCTTAACTTTACCGGAAAACCAAGGTCGCGTTCTTGTAGCATTTTGACGATTTCATTTTGTAAACTGGTGTACAAATTAATAGTGTGTTCTGCCATGAAATCAGACTTTTTTAACATGCTTTAAAATGTTTTGGGCTGTACAAAGTACATATGTAATTGTTTTTAGTTTTATCATAATCAATTTTATATAAATTAATAGACGCATTATTGTTTTAATTTTAAAGTGTGAGCGATATTTGTATATATATACTTCATAGGGAAACGGAAACGCTTCCTTTTGCCTGTTACATACTTTCTCAGTGAGAAATTCTCACGAACACAATATACGCTTTTACTCTACGAGTATGGGATATAAAAATGGCATTAATTAAGTATAACTGTTTCAGCTTTAAAACATATTTTAAATTTCCCTTACAAAAATTTCGCCGAAATTATTCACAGCAATATTTTGTTGAAAGTCAATAAAAATTGCAGTGCCTTTCGTTGGAAGGGATTTAATTGACAGCTCCGTGTACGTCGCGACGTACTTCCTGAACCGCTTCGTCTTGCAGATCGATTTGTCAGATGACAGCCCCTCGTCTATATAAATTCCAATCCAGACACCTGCCATCATGATTTATTTAAAGCCTTCGCAGCATCCGGTTAAACAATTTCCTGCCCCACGAGCGATGGAACTTTACGTCCACGACCCCCTGACATTTTCATTAAAGAATACACAGGCAAATTAATTAAATTAAAATTTCAAATTAGTTTAAAAGTTCAGATGGCAAACACACCCGCACAAGCAATAAACAGACAAACACACAGGCAGAGCAGAGAGGCAAACATTTACAGTCTGTCACGCAAGCGCTTCCGCTGATGTTTCTTATGTTTGCTGCATTCACCCTCACGACACAAGCTCCCACACTCAGGAAAATTCCTTAGTGAAATGTGGCTACAGAATAAACATGTTTTTAAAATATTGCAGTACAATGCAACTTTTCCTCATTGGATTTCTGGCAACTTGCAGTATCAATCAATCCTATTTCAAACCTTTATTTGTGTCCTTTTTCCAATACTTTCCTATTACTTTGAACATCCTCATTTCGTTACAATCAATTTGAAGAACAATTTTTTAAAAGACATATTGTCTTTGGAAAATTATTTTTTAAGATGTTTTTATTGATTTTTTTCAGTTGAGTTACTCCCTTAAAAATTTAAGGATTCGTAGACGGAAGTGGAAATGACAACCTCTGCATAATTTAGGGCGATATTTTGGTAGCTACGCCTTCTGCTATAAAAACCGAATGGCTATAAAATTGATTTGACTAAATAAATATTTTGTGGCCTGACATATCGGATTCCTCGATGGGCCGCCCACCTCGTTCACTCTTCGCTTACTTGTGCGTTTCCCCTCCTTTGATTACTTCATTTGGCCAACGCACACCCACACTCTCGAAAGCAAAACATCCACTTTAGGACAATTTAAAGCGGAAAGCTCAGGCTGTGCTCGTCTATTCCTGTCGGAGCTTTCCTTACGACCCAGCAATTTAATGCTTGATTACCTGCGTAACGCATTCGTGCGGCAATATTTCAATTCATCAACACGACAGTCTAAACTTTCATTTATATATTAAAAATATGCTTCGTGGGGGCCTACACCACCTTATGGCAGGTCCTGGGGCATTGTCATCCGATTGCCCGGAAATGATTGATGTTCCTGTTCTGTTGTCACTGGGCCAATATATATAAACGCCCAGCAAATTTCTGATATGGATGGCATAGCAACTCAAATTGCGTCCAAATGACAATGCCAATGATACGATGCCTGTTGTTGTGAAGTCTAAAAGCAGGCCCCCGGCACACATGTTGTGCTTTGGGTGCTTTTTTTTTAATGATGGATGGTGTTTGGATTATGTGGTCTGATGGGATCAACCATTGTTGTCCCACTTTAATAGTGACTTAAGACCGAAATGAACTGTTCACCAGTGGTGCCATCACTCAGCTTAAAAACTGAAAAGATCACTTAAAAAACGTATCGAGTTTTACTTCCATGGTCTTAAAACAATTTTTTAATTTTTTTACGATTTTATTTGATTTGTTTACAATTTTCGAGAATTTATTTCCGGTAATTATTGCGCTTTTAAGTTGGGGTGATGTTTGCATGTTGGTACGGTCTGTAAGTTGAAACCCGACTTCCGCAGAAGTCTGTTTAAGGGATAAAACTTTAAGGCAGAACATTTTAAGCCAGGCTCTGGACAGATTTAAGCTGTGATTGTAGTAGGGAAGAGTGAAAGAATAGTGAAATCGATTGGTTAGACATACCAGCTATAAAAGAGCCATCGGAATGAGACTGGTATCATCGGGAATCTTTTTCCTACACCATTTTGAAGTTAATTGCATAGCCTTCAAGAAACGTTGCAAAATGTCAAAATAGTTTTTAACTAGTCTTGCCCCATTACGGGGGTAAAAATAGTCCGAAACTTGCTTTCGCTGTTAACGGTATAGGGTGAAATAAATAATTGTCATACAATTTTATTGGGCTTTTTGGGCCCCAATATTTCGATCTAAAATGGAAAACAATTTAGTGTTTTTTAATAACCCTTTCCCATGATATAACGAAGAGAACGCTATAGTCGAGAACTTCGACTATCAGAGATACCCGTTACTCAGCTGAAAAGAGTGCGAGGGAGGTGGAGATATGCAGTCAACAAAACTACTGGCGCCATCTCGCGGCTGTTGAAATTTTTGATTAAAAAAAAAAAATTATTTCAAGAAATCTTGCGAGCGACCAATGTCCAATAAAGTTTCCCACACAGAATGAAAATATTTGATTAAATTTGACATTGACGGAAATTGGTTTGTAATTTCTTCAACTGATGGCGCTTAAAGCTCAAATTGTTAATTGTTTTTCTAAGGAACCTGCAGTAAACACATTCCCAACACAGTCCCACCCTCCCCACTTTTTTTTTACACCATTTTCGAAATTCTATAAAAAGATAATTACGTGCTTAAATTAAATTGGTAAGGGGTTTACAAAATTATAAACTAAACTCTTAACAAACTAAAAAAATATTCTGATTAATTTGACAGTCAGAAAAGACAGCCGGTCCTTATATTTCATTCCTCTATCGAAAAAAAGGTTTCGATTGATTCTGATATTTGACCCAAATTGGCCTGTCACTTTTCATGTGGAATGACCCATATGTGATTTTTTTATTCAGGACATTTTACCCATTTTGTAAATGAGTTTCAAAACCTTATCGGTACCAGCATTGCTGTAATCGGTTCCAAATAGAATTTTTGTTTTGGTACCGGTACTGGTTCCGGTTCTCTATAAGGAACCGAATTGTTTCCGTTATCGGTTCTGGTTTTGGATGTATTCCCTGGATCAAAACTTGATGTTTCATTCGTTAGTTTCCGCTCTCGTTATTTCCGTTATTCATTAAGGTTCCATATAAAAAGTGCACCTCAAAATTGCAAACAATAAAAGTCCATCCTAATGTATAATACATGCACCGTAACCAAGCGATTTAGTAAGAGCTCGACCGAAGCGAATCAATAGATGTCGTTTTGAAATGTAGCAGTTCAACTATTTATTTAAAACTCTACTTTTAAGTATGATGCTCAGCGCTGTGCTCTTCAGTGGTATGTTAGATACAGTTCAGATGTATTTACAAAACGCATTATTGCAATACCTCCAATTACCCTCCTCAAAAAAGGACTCTTAATGTGGACGCTTCTGTTCACGGTCATGGGCTTACTTGCGAGTGGTGAACGCAGGCTAAAATTCCGCATCTTCCATGAAGTGGCGGTTCAGGCACACAACAAGAGCGTTGACCCGATCTCAGTTGCCCAGTTGGCGGAGGCAAAAAAAAGGATAGTGGAGGCCGAGCGGAGTCCGCACATGGTGCCCATGAACCGCCTCCAAACTAATCTTTTGGAGATCTGTGATTTGATCAAAAGAGATCCCTGTGAGATCTGGCAGCCGGACAGTTGCCCCTCCTGGAGGCCAGGTTGCTACAACCGTCCGCCGGCGAAAATTTGCCCTCCCTGGATACCGAGCTGCAAAGTACCCATCCCGCCAAAGATGTGTTGGTATAAGCCGGGCCAGCCGTGTCTACCGCCTTTAGGGGCCTATTGCCACGGAAGTGGTTGGTGTCAGCCAGGCAGCAAATGCCCTGGTGAGACTTCGCCACCTACAAAAACGTTAGAGATAACGAAAACTCAAGCTGCAACAAGCTTCGATACAACTAAGCCAAAAACGATACCTTCCACAATAGCAGGCCCACCAATCAAAACAACTGCAATGTCAAAATGGAGTCCAAAAACTACAACTACAAAACCTTCACTAAAACCATCGTCCCCTGCCGGCTCACAACTCAAAACGACTACAATGTCAAAATTGAGTACTTCATCCGAGCCGGGCGAATGCGGAAGACCTGGAGCTCCAGGTGGACCTTATGGTCCAGGCGGTCCCATGGGTCCCGGTGGGCCTGGCGGACCGGGGGGGCCTGGCGGACCGGGCGGACCTGGAGGACCGGGCGGACCGGGCATGCCTTGGGGTCCTGGCGGACCTGGAGGACCTGGTGGTCCAGACGGACCAGGAGGTCCTGGTGGCCCCGGGGGACCTGGGGGGCCGGGAGGTCCAGGAGGACCTTGCGGGCCGGGATGTGAAAAGATCACGGGAAAAAAGACGACTCGGAAGCGAAAGTGTTGTAAAAAAAAAGCTAAGCATGCATTTCATCGATCAGCCATACATGTAAATAAGCCACGTAGAGCTCGCATACCAATTGGACCACCTGGAAAAGAGTCTTTCACCAAGCGTTTCTTAAATGGCAATGGCGAAAACGAAAAGCATAATCGAAAAAATGACAATTTACCTATCGCTATACAACCAATGATGTCGGCTAGCCCCAATCGCAACGATAAGCTTTGGAGATCTGTTCGTAAGAATATATCCATTATTAAATCAAGATCAAACGACATTAGTATGGATCTACAATTATTCAGAAGCTCAGATAACTGCATAGTTGCACATGTCCTAAATATGTTCAACGCGGAAGAAAAAAAGAAAAAAAATTAATATTAACCCCAGCCAGGCCTTTGGCTTAAATAAAATCTAGTAAGTTTGTCCAAACTTAAACTAATGTCGCAAACGTACTATAACATATATATACTTCTCGCCATATTAATCATAACTAATAACCGACGTACCTTTGAAATGTCTTAAACACCCAAGTTAAAGTAATAACGGTTATAGGGGGGACTCACCCCCGAAATTCGCGAAAAGATTATCTCTTAAAATAATAACTCTTGTAATTTAATTTTAAAGTTGCGTATTTTGCTATAAAAAACAAAACTGCTTTTAAATTATATTCAGCAAAGTAATTACATTATAATGAGTTCCTAGAATAATAATTTATTTTCTTAATGGGTTCCTATAAACCTTATTAAGTTTTTAAATGTGTTGCTATAAAAATCATGTAGCGTTTTTTAATTTATGAAAAATAACCTTTTATGACCTAGAAATCTCTTTAGTGAACTATATTCCAAAGGTAATGCAATACTTACATTGCATTAAAAAAAGCAAACAAATAAAAACTATGAGCTGCAGCCAAAAAAACATTAAAAAACAAGAGAGAACGCTATAGTCGGGTTGGTGTCCCGACTATCTAATACCCGTCACTCGGCTAAAGGGAGTGCGAGGGAGATGGAGATATGTACAAACTTTGATCAGGCCTAACTTTTTAACGAATGGTCCGATTTAAAAAATTTCTTCTACATTTCGATAGGTATAACTAAACACAATAGAATTGCATTTATACTTATCCAAAATCTTTAAAAATGTAGGCATCAGACACATTTAAGTATAATTTGTGGGCGATTATAGGTGATTGTGGGCGTTAGAGGGGGCGTGGCGCTCGGCTGAAATAAACTTGCGCTGCGTAGCAAGCCCAAGAATATGTGTTGGTAATCCCAACTTTCTAGCTTTTGTAGTTTCCGAGATCACAGCGTTCATACAGACAGACAGACGGACAGACGGACAGACGGACATGGCTAGATCGACTCGGCTAGTGATCCTGATCAAGAATATATATACTTTATGGGGTCGGAAACGCTTCCTTCTAGCTGTTACATACTTTTGCACGAATACAATATACCCTTTTACTCTACGAGTAACGGGTATAAAAACTTCAAAAATGGCAAATTTCTTAAAGTTTTTACGATATTAACGGACGCCCTATCGACCTTTAGCTCAAAATGTACTCAATGTTTCTTATGGGCACTTTCACGAAAAAGTCCACCAAGCCAAAAACCTTAAAGCTTGAATAAAACATATTACCAAATGGTTTTGCCCCAATATTAGTTTCTAACTAGTTTGATCCTCAGCTTAACTAAAAAATTGGAGTATAGTACGGGGGTGGTCCGATAAGTACTTAGCCTCCAAAAGAAAAACAAAAATTTTGGAAAAGTGGCGATTTATTTCTCAACATAATCTCCTTTTAGCTCGATACACTTGACCCAGCGATGCTCCAACTTCTTTAACCCGTCTGAAAAATACGTTTTCTCGAGGTCTGCAAAATAGGCCTCTGTGGCGGCGACGACCTCCTCATTCGACGCAAATTTTTGTCCAGCGAGAGACTTTTTCAAGTTTGGAAGCAAGAAGAAGTCACACGGGGCCAAATCTGGAGAATATGGTAGGTGGGGTAGCAGTTCGTAGCCCAATTTGACCAATTTGGCCTTGGCGAGGGCGGAAGTGTGAGCCGGTGCGTTGTCATGATGGAAGAGCATTTTTTTCTTCGCCAAGTGGCCGTATTTTCTGCAAATCGGCGGCGAATCGGCCCAATAATTCGGCATAGGACAGCCCTGTAATCGTTTTGCCCTTCTCTAGGTAGTCGATGGAGATCACACCTTGTGAATCCCAAAAAACGGTGGCCATCACCTTTCCGGCCGATGGGACAGTCTTCGCCTTCTTCGGAGCAGGTTGGCCAGGTGAAGTCCACTGTTTCGACTGTTCCTTGGTCTCTGGTGTGTACCAGTGGATCCATGTTTCGTCGACGGTCACGAAACGACGCAGAAACTCCTTCGGATTGCGCTTAAACAGCGTCAAACACTGCTTTGAAGTGGTCTCACGGTTGCGTTTGTTGTCCGGAGTTAGCAAACGCGGCACCCATCGCGCCGACAGCTTTCTCATGCCCAAAATTTCATGCAGGATATGACCCACGCGGTCTTTTGTCATGCGTACTGTCTCAGCTATCTCGCGTATCTTCAATCGGCGATCTGCCAAAACGAGATCGTGGACTTTTTGGACGTTATCCTCCGTGGTAGCCGTTTTCGGGGCACCTGGGCGTGGCTCATCAAAAACCGACGTGCGACCACGGTTAAACTCGTTAAACCAATTTTTGACGGTCGCCATCGAAGGAGAAGAGTCACCGTACACAGCATCCAATCACTCTTTGATTTCGCTGCGCGATTTCCCTTCCAAAAACAAGAATCAAATCACAGACCGATATTGCTCTTTCTCCATTTTTCTAAAATCTTCGAACACGTATGATTCCACACGCAGGCAAAACAAAACCACGAGTCCGATTCGGCTGAAATTTCGGCAGTAGCCGTCTACTAGAATGTACTACACGATAGAAAAGTTTTCTTGCGATAGTGACGCCATCGGGCGGTGAGGCTAAGTACTTATCGGACTGCCCTCGTACGTTTATTTTTATGACTAATTCAATCAATATACGCAAAAGTTAGTTTTTGGCTATTTTTTTGATTTTTTATGGACTATCTTCTGTTGTTAATTTATCCTATGGAAATGCTAATATGTGACAGTTTTCTGTACTGAATGCCTCATTTATATGTCAAAGTATTAAATGAAAAGCAAAACAGCCAGCAATTGAAGACTATTGGTAAAGATATTCACTTCAGTGCTGCCATCACTTAGGTTGAAAAACAGGACAGATAAGCCAAAAAAAACCGGGAAAAAAAGGACAAAATAAATGAAAAAAGGACAAAAAAAAAGGACAAAAGTAAATACTTACACATTTTCACAGTTTTCAACAAAGGGTTATATTTTTACTTAATTTAAATGGATTTAATATTAAATTTAATTATGTAATGATCTACTGCGCCCGACTCATAACCTTCTTCGCTTTATCATTTTAACAATGTAAATTTTAATTGTATGTATACGTAATAATCTATAATTATTAAAATCATAAAAGCATTTTAAGTAATTACATTGGTAATACAAAAATTTTCAAAGACTGTGTCAAGCCCGAATCAGAGTCGTAAAAATCTAAACATTTTTCTGAAAAAAAACAGAGAATAAAAATTGCGATAATTTTAAAATGTTTTCCTCTTGCTTTTGCTATAGAAACAAATCTTACAATAAAGAAAATCCATCGATTGCTTCACGGCTCTTTGAAAATTTGTACAAATAATTAGTTTTTAAGTGCCTAACTGTAAGTATGATATTTAAAAAGCCGTGTAGGCATATAAAAACAGGTTTATACAAATACGACCAGCAAAAATAACACTCAAAACCTTATTTTTAAAAAAAGGACAAATTTTCGGACAGGGGATGTTTGAAATTTTTTCAGGATGAAGCCGTTAAAAAAAGGACAGATCTGTCCTTAAAAAGGACAAAATGGCAGCACTGATTCACTTTGCAAAACGGAGAGAAAAAATGTCCCGAGCGACATGTCCCGAGCAAATGTGTTTGAAACTGCATAAACAAAAAATTCCTAAGTATTTTTGAGTAAAACCAAAACCATTTCAGAGCGACATGATTGGTCATGATTGATTCTACAAAAAATCGCATTAAAATATTCCATCAGCATTACAGTCTGGTCTTGAAGGTACTCCTGGAAAATCAACTTCTATTTTGAATACGGCCGTTTTTTAACGATATCTTAAAAACTAAAAGTCGTACAAAATCAAGATTTTTACATAAAATAGATTTTGAAAAGAGTGAATTATCAAAATAAAATCGATTTTTTTCGAATTTAAAGGTGTGCAAATGTCCCGAGCAGCAAAGCGACTGCTTTCACAGCTTGAATTCCGTTCATAACTTTTTAACTAATGTTCCGATTGAATGTGAGATTGTGGGCGTGAGAGGGGGCGTGGCCCTCGGCTAAAATAAACTTGCGCTGCGTAAGAACTCCAAGAATCTGCATCCAAAATGACAATCTTCTAGCTTTTATAGTTCCTGAGATCTCAGCGTTCATACGGACGGACAGACAGACATGGCTATATCAACTCGGCTAGTGACCCTGATCAAGAATATATATATTTTATAGGGTCGGAAACGCTTTTTTCTCCTTGATACACACTTTTGCACGAATACTTTTACTCAACGAGTAACGGGTATAACTAAAATTGTTGTAACATATACGTCTAACATATACATCTAGATTTAATGTTTTTGGAAGTTAATAATAATGATGTGCAAGGGTATTTAAACTTCGGCTTGCCGAAGCTAGCTTCCTTTCTTGTTTAGGGGGATATTGTAAATATTTGTATGGGTATGCCAACTGGTTACGTTTCTTGTTATTTTATAGCCTTTAGTCAGACGGTCCACTATTGCAATTATTTGAATAAAATCATAATAGTCTCTGCAAGGCTATTAAAATAGTACCGAGCATTATTCTTCGATTTACCTACTGCAATAGTATAAATATTTCTCAATACTCCTGTGGATAGTCTGATATTGCGTTTGGCATATACACTAATGAAATTCAGGTTTGTTTTTCCGAAGGAGGTTAATTAATTTTCAAGTAAAATGAAATGGCACAGAATTGCCACAGGCATCGCTAAGAAGGTACCATTTGACCCGTTCAAGACCTATTTGATGGAAGAAATAACTGGGAGTGCAATTCAACCAAAATGAAAAACCTTTCAGTCCAAGGAGGGAAGGGAAGGTAAAGTATTTGCAACGACAAAATTGCTTTTAATTTTATGGGATTGTATGAGAAGTGTAATAAAGCTGCAAACTTGTAGTGGACAACCCCTACTTAATGTGGGTGGTAAAACGGCTTTTATGGGACAAAAAATGGGTCGGATGGTAGCAAATAATAAACAACTACAGCAACAGCAATAATCAACATTGACGGCGCAACGGTGGCTATATTGTTATGCGTTTATATAAATAAACATATTAAAAACTTTCAAGGATGCAGGAGATAAAAATGAACAGGGCGGGTCAGTTGTGTATGGAAAAGAAACTGTTTGCTTTTATTTTATAGTTGATAGATCTTACGTGAAGGCGGCTGCTCATTTCTGCGACCGCCTCATTACTTTCCGTCACTCCCTGCCTCACTTTTCCTGTGTGTACGCTTACTTTTATTTTATGTATTTCTGTTTTCTTTTATGCCCATTTTTCCTTTCATATTTATACCCGTTACTCGTAAAGTAAGTATGTAACAGCTAGAAGGAAGCTTTTCCGACCCTATAAAGTATATATATTCTTGATCAGGAACACTAGCCGCTGAGATCTCGGAAACTACAAAAGCTAGAATATTGGGATTACCAACACATATTCTTGGGCTTCCTACGCAGCGCAAGTGTATTTCAGGCGACCGCCACGCCCCCTCTAACGCCCACAATCGCCCATAGTCGCCCACAAACCATACTAAAATGTGTCTGGCGCCCACATTTTCAAATATTTCTGAGAAGTATAAATGCAATTTTGTTGCGTTTAGTTATACCTATCAAAATGCAGAAGAAATTTTTTAAATCGGACCATTCGTTAAAAAGTTAAGCCTGATCCAAGTTTATATCTCCATCTCCCTCGCACTCCCTTTAGCCGAGTGACGGGTATTAGATAGTCGGGACACCAACCCGACTATAGCGTTCTCTCTTGTTTTTTTCTGTTATTATGGTATGGTATTATGGTATCGCTGGCGTCCTTTCTTAAGGGCATTATAATTAGGGTATACCCACATACAGACTCCCTATGAAGGGTGTTACGTATGGGTTATTTTTGGTTGACGGCATTTGGCGTCGATGGCGCGTATACGCAATGTCGTACACTCATACGCATTGGGCGAGTCAGTCGCCTGGCATCATCATCCTTGGAAATTTATAACCACTTGTTTTCCCGGTTATTTACATACATATTGACACAGGCCAAACGGCAGTTAGTGCGGTATCTGTGTGCGACTATGAGCGTATGTGGAGCGTCCTTAATACGCATACATATGCATTGGGCCGTGGCTTGAGGTCGTAGTTCGGCGGTAGAATCGTCGACGTCTTCTTAACCGAACTAACAATGTGAGGAGTGGATTGGGGAGGCTGCGGAGTGGGACAGGGGCACTTAGGACAAACACTCAGAGACACCCACAGCCACGTTCATATATCAGAAGGGCCTTTAGGTGTCTGGGCTCTGTGTTTGCGTTATTTATCATATGCTCTGGGTTATGAACGACTTCAGTTAGTCCTACACTGAAACACGATACGAACTGTATAGATCCTCCTTTTTCAATATTCATAGAAAGATGAATATGAATTGATAACAATCAACATTAATTTATTTACGTTTTATTATTATATCGTTTAATTGGCATAAAATAAATCTTCAACTTTTACAATCAACTGTTCTTTAGTTAAATGGGTTGAACAAAATGAAATTATTTTTCAAAATTTCTCGACTAAATATCTAAATTTCAATTTAATGTGAAATTTTATCGAAAATTGCAATCAACATTTTTGTAAAATTTAATGTTGAATTTAAATTCAAATTCATATTTTATTTTGCTCAGAACAACCGATTTGTATTACCCTTAACAAGATTTTCATGCATTTTTATGCATTTTCTTTTGGGTATACACGCCTTCCCCACCATACTTCTTTGTTCACTATTTTTATTTTTCCTGTTAGTTAAAGTAAATTTATATGAACCATGGCAGTGTTGTCAGTCAGTGTAATAACTCAATTATGTGGTTACTCGGGATACAGTGACAAGAGTTACATCTCGTTCTCTATCTCCTGGGGCTTCCTTTGTTCTGAGTGTTTTATCTTTTGTGTTTCCCATCAAAGGACCCACTGCACAGACCCAAATACCCAAGTATTTACTTAGCTCATGCACATATAAATTCTTTTTTTTACCCTTGCAGATGGAATAAAAAGTTCGCAACGCAGTAATGGAGACGCCTCTGACCCTAATATGTACATCTAGCCATGTTCGTCTGTCAGTTTTAAAGCTAACCCAATGAAACTTTCCCAAAAGTTAAAAGTAAAAGGGTATATTGTATTCGTGCAAAGGTATGTACAGCAAGAAGGAAGCGGTTCCGACCCCATAAAGTATATATATTCTTGATCAGGATCACTAGCCGAGTCGATCTAGCCATGTCTGTCTGTCCGTCTGTCTGTCTGTATGAACGCTGAGATCTCGGAAACTATAAAAGCTATAAGATTGGTATTTTGCATGCAGATTCTAGGAGTTCCTACGCAGCGCAAAAAGGAGCCACGCCTCCTCTAACGCCCACAATCGCTTAAAACGATTTTAAAAATTTAATTATTTCAGAAAAGTAAAAATGCAGTTTTATTGTGTTTGTCAATACCTATCGAAATGTAGAAGAAATTTTTTAAATCGGACCATTCGTTAAAAAATTATGCCCGATCAAAGTTTATATCTCGATCTCCCTCGCACTCCCTTTAGCTGAGTAAAAATTATATATTCGGTGTTTTTTGACATTTTACCTTCTTCTCTTAGGAATATTATTTTTTATATATTTCTGAATTTCGGATTAAATTTTAAAAAAATCATATAGCTGCTATAGGAACGATCGAAAAATTAATGGGAAAGTAATAGGAAATAAATTATAGTTTATTTGGTTTTTATTGTATTTTCTTCTACTCTAGGACATGACATTTATTATACCCGTTACTCGTAGAGTAAAAGGGTATATTGTATTCGTGAAAAAGTATGTAACAGGGAGAAGGAAGCGTTTCCGACCCTATAAAGTATATATATTCTTGGTCAGGGTCACTAGCCGAGTCGATATAGCCATGTCCGTCTGTCTGTCCGTCCGTATGAACGCTGAGATCTCGGAAACTATAAAAGCTAGAGGATTGGCATTTTGCAGGAAGATTCTTGGAGTTCCTACGCAGCGCAAGTTTATTTCAAGAAGGTGCCACGCCCCCTCTAACGCCCACAATAGCTTATATACGATTTTAATAATTTAAATATTTCGGAAAAGTAAAGATGAGGTTTTGTTGTGCTTATCAATACCTATCGAAATATAGAAGAAATTTTTTAAATCGGACAATTCGTTAAAAAGTTATGGTTCATCAAAGTTTATATCTTCATCTCGCACTCCCTTTAGCTGAGTAACGGGTAACACTAATAAAAATTCAACAATAATTTCAACTGTTCTTTTACATACAAAAAAAACAAAAAAAACAAAATACTTTTCTTATTTTTTTTTTTTTGTGTTCTGATGGTCGGGGCACCCGACTATTGCGTTCTCTCTTGTTTAATATTTCCGATATTCGAATTAAATTTAACAAAAATCGGACGACTATATTATATAGTTGCCATAGAAAGGATGGAAAAAACAAGAGAGAACGCTATAGTCGGGTGCCCCGACTTTTAGATACCCGTTACTCAGTTAAAAAGAGTGCGGTGGAGATGGAGGATATACAATTTTGATCAGGCCTAACTTTTAAACGAATGGTCCGATCTAAAAAATTTCTTCTACATTTCGATAGGTATTGATAAACACAACAATACTGCATTTTTACTTTTCCGAAATATTTAAATTTTTAAAATCGTTTATTAGCTATTGTGGGCGTTAGAGGGGGCGTGGCACCTTCTTGAAACAAACTTGCGCTGCGTAGGAACTCCAAGAATCTTCATGCCAAATACCAATCCTCTAGCTTTTATAGTTTCCGAGATCTCAGCGTTCATACGGACGGACAGACAGACAGACGGACAGACGGACAGACAGACATGGCTAGATCGAATCGGCTAGTGATCCTGATCAAGAATATATATACTTTATGTGGTCGGAAACGCTTCCTTCTAGCTGTTACATACTTTTGCACGAATACAATATACCCTTTTACTCTACGAGTAACGGGTATAATAATGTCAAAATAATACGAAATTTTTTTTTTGCAATTTGTAAATTAATGGGAATGATCTGCAAGGGTATATAAGCTTCAGCTGGCCGAAGCTAGCTTTCTTTCTTGTTGAGGCTGGGAACGATCACCTTGTATGTAATATTAGGATATACATAAACGTCTGTAACCACACACAACAAAAACAAGAAAGGAAGCTAGCTTCGGCCAGCCAACTTATATACCCTTGCAGATAATTCCTATTAATCACTAATTTTCCGATCGTTCCTATGGCAGCTATATGATATAGTTGTTCAATATTAATAAAATTGAAATCGAAATTCGAAAACATTTAAAAAGAGTCATGTTCCAGAGTAGAAGAGAATACAATAAAAGTCAACGAAGCAATAATTTATTTCCTATTATATTCCCATTAATTTTTCGATCGTTCCTATGGCAGCTATATGATATAGTCGTCCGATTTTGAAAAAAATTTATTCGAAATTCAGAATTATATAAAAAATGGCATTTCCAAAAGAAGGAGGCTCTAGGTTCAAAAACACCCAAGATATAATTTTTTTTTACATTTTTTTAGCCGATCATTCCTATGGGAGCTATATGATATAGTTGTCCGATCCGGCTCGTTCCGACTTATATACTACCTGCAATAGATATAAGACTTTTGGGAAAGTTTTAGCACGATAGCTTTAAAACTGAGAGACTAGTTTGCGTAGAAACGGACAGACAGACGGACAGACGGACATGGCTAGATCGACGTCTAGTGATGCTGATCAAGAATATATATACTTTATAGGGTCGGAAACGTCTCCTTCAATGCGTTGCAAACTTCTGACTGAAATCATAATACCCTCTGCAAGGGTATAAAAATTGTCAAAAAGACCCCAACTGCAAAAAATTGTCAATTTTGTCAAGGATATAGGTGTGTGTCTTTGCTAATTGTGTGTATTTGTTGTTGTGAAAGTAACTATTTACTTAGTAGAATTGACTATTTTTTGCAGTTGGGGACTGATTGACAATTATTACAGTTGATTTTACCAAGTTTTTTTTTTGTGTGCATGGTCTGTAATCTCCCCACGCAAACCCTAAAGTTTATCAAATTCATGACCCCTTGGATTCCACTCATTTCGATTTAAATTGCTGCTGCTTCGCCGAAAAGTTTTGGCGCGTTAAGTGCGGCTAACCGAACTGTCGCTGCCGGTGGAAGCGTTTGCCCCTTGATTGCGGTCGGAGGAGCCTGGTGGGGCGCTTATTGCTCGGTTCTGGCTTTAGTTTGGGTGGGAGTCGAGGTCTTGGGTTTGCAATTGGACTGTTCAACGATCCAACTCGAGGCGGTGGTTAATGGAAAGAAAACATCGTTTTCAACTGGCTCGGGTTTGCTTTTATAGCTGGAAAAAGTCGTTTAAGGAAAGTCAGCGACAACCCTTGACAAAGCAACGTTTTTAACCTTGTATATGTATACTAAATTTAGAGAGTTTTAAAATTGTTAATATTGAAACATACAATGGCTCACAGCTAATTTCAACCAAACTCTACTCTCGAGTGTACTAATTGAAGTTTTACAGTAAAATCGTCCTAAAAACAAGGAACATCGCCCTAAAACCGGGGTAAAAAGCGACTAGTCAGTGAACCAAGGGCAAATTACCCTTAAAAATACGGGTGCCCAATGTTTCACTGTAACAGGTAAAAGGATGCGTTTGCGACCCTATAAAGTATATATATTCTTGATCAGCTTCACTAGGCGAGTCGATCTAGCCATGTCCGTCTGTCCGTCCGTCCGTCTGTCTGTTTCTACGCAAACTAGTCTCTCAGTTTTAAAGCTATCGGGCTAACTATATCATATAGATCCCATAGGAATAATCCGGTAAAAAATGTAAAAAAATTATATCTTGGGTGATTTAATTGAAACATTTTTTATATTATTAAGTGTGTCATTTATATCGGCTAATATATCGGTGGCAAAGCGATTGCTGGAACACTATTAAAACAAGAAACAAGATAATTCCTATTATAGCCTCTTCCCATACAGTCCATCCGTGTGAAACGGTTGGGATTTTTGACGAATGTGAAACTCGTGTTCCCACAGAACTCCATCCACCATCTACCATCCGATAACAGCTGACTTAAGAGCAGTTGCTCACCTCAACATTGACGAAGGGGGATTTTAACTCGGCAAAACTGGCGTAAAATTGCGTTTTCCTAAACTTATTGTAGAATAATATAATAAATAGGATGAGATAATAGTTTAAAACATATCTGAGCTTTTATAACACATTCTATAACGAGTATGCATACATATTACTGACTGGGGGAGAGCCTAACCTCCCGTACCCCACACTCCGGTCTTACTACGCCTCTGTCTAGCCAATATTGATGTGTAAAATTTGTAAACAAAACCAAATTTGTGCTGTTTTGGTAATTTATAGCAACTTTTGAGCTTTATAGGAGTACATAGTACACTTTTAATTAATATTTGTTAGCATTTACGAATTGCAGAACATATTCTGAGACTTCGCTGCAAACATTGATGTTTTCGTTTGCAGAACAGCTTAAATTTTGGCCCACACATAGCAACTTGTTGGCGAATGCCTTTCCGCTCATAACAAACTACAAATAATTCAACAAAAGCCAAAAAACAATGAATTTGAGCATTATTTATTTTTTTCCCGCCATTGATTTGATTTGTTCTCGTAGTCAACGTTCCATTTTTCACAGTCAAGAGGAAGAATTCAGAGTTGCACCGAAAAAACATCGCCTAACTATCGCATAAAAGAGCCCGTCAAAGTCCGTTAAAATTGGATGGCGGACTAACTGGGAAATTTTCGGAACGGCAAAACCTTACGGACCATCCGTTCAACGGATGGTAGATGGTGGATGGAGCTCTGTGGGAAGACCCTATTAATCACTAATTTTCCGATCGTTCCTATGGCAGCTATATGATATAGTAACTCGAAAACATTTAAAAAGAGTCATATCCCAGAATAGAAGAGAATACAATAAAAACCAACGAAGCAATAATTTTTTCCTATTATATTCCCATTAATTTTCCGATCGTTCCTATGCACAGTGGCCCAGAAAGTTCATTTTTTGGCCAAAAGTCTGTAATTTCTTTCCTAGGACGGTTAGAAGGATGCAGTTTTTTGCGTTTTGCCATAGCTATGGCGGATATATGAGATAGTCGTCCGATTTTGATAAATTTTATTCGAAATTCAGAATTATATAAAAGATGGCATTTCCAAAAGTAGGAGGTTATATGTTCAAAAACACCCAAGATATAATTTTTTTTACCCCGATTATTTATATGGGAACTATATGATATAGTTGTCCGATCCGGCTCGTTCCGACTTATATACTACCTGCAATAGATAGAAGACTTTTGGGAAAGTTTTAGCCCGATAGCTTTAAAACTGAGAGACTAGTTTGCGTAGAAACGGACAGACAGACGGACAGACGAACATGGCTAGATCGACTCGTCTAGTGATGCTGATCAAGAATATATATACTTTATGGGGTCGGAAACGTCTCCTTCACTGCGTTGCAAAATCGTTGAAATCATAATACCCTCATCAAGGGTATAAAAAGGCGTTTTGCGGTGATCACTGTATCTGTATCTCCACATATTATCGGATCAAAAAGAAAACTAGTGTCGATACAAAAGATCTGATATCAACATTTTTGACGAAAAATTATTACACTCGTCATTAAATAAACTTTCTAAAATTTTGTCAATTTGTAAAAATGCAGTTTTATTGTGTTTATCAATACCTATCAAAGTGTAGAAGAAATTTTTCAAATCGGACCATTCGTTAAAAAGTTATTCGTGATCAAAGTTTTTATCTCCATCTCCCTCGCACTCCCTTTAGCTGAGTAACGGGTATCTGATAGTCGGGGCACTCGACTATCGCGTTTTTTCTTGTTTAACTTAAAATTTTTGGAGGGAAATTTTGCTTATACCAATTTTAGCCTAACCCTTTGTAATAGGGTTGGTAAAAAAATCGATAGCACTATCGATACTATCGATGGTTTAACAATTTATGATACATCGATGGTTTAGGCCCACAATCGATACTATCGCTCAGAAAAAATTTTTCCATTTTACATGTAATTTTTGGTATATTTTAAGAAACAAAAAAGTATTTTAAAGTATATATTTTAGGACACGACGGTATTTTCATTGTTAGGGCTCAACATTGAATTTTGTTTCACTTTAATCGCAGTAAAATTAAGATCGTTGTTTTTCTCATACGCTATATGATACAAGCATTAATTTTCAATTATTCTTTTTTTTATTATTTGTCTTAATTTTTTTGGTAATTTGTTTTTTATTTTCTTTAATTTTCGATACGATCGATAATATCGATAGTGACCACCATCTATAGCCAAAAACATCGATAGTGTCCACCATAGATGGTTTAACAACCCTACTTTGTAACCCTTTAAACAACGTCTCTGAAGTACGAGTGGTGACCAAGCGAAAGGATATTTTTAAGAGCTTTCACGGTTACTGTGGCTTAAATCTTTAGCAAACAGAAACTTTTAATTGTGCTGTTCTGCGTATCGTTCTGATTGCAATCTTACATAAGAATCGCCCGAAGGGAACCCGCTGATCCAACTTCTGTGGCCGCGCTCACGAATCTTGATTTAGCCGCCGTGTGGCCCTTTTTTGGGTTGCTTCTCTTTTTTTACAACGCCGGCAGTTATTCATGTCTGGTTTCATGGACGAGGAACTGCGGAGGGTAAGCGGAGGCTTGGTTTGGGCGTGTGACACATGTAACGCTTGCAGCGTCGCACAAAAATGTTCAACACTCGCGCTCTTTTATCTTTTGCCTTGCGATTTTCAACTTCTCTTTGATGCGTGGGTATGTGTTTATTTGTGTGCCTTGTCACTGAGTGTGCGTAGAAAATTGCGATATTTTTTGGTACATGGGAGGTGATGGGAGTGAAAAAAACCATTTGTTTTACCAAAGACAGTGAAAATGGTCATATTTTTCCCGTACAGGATTTCTAATTTCCCAGAATTTGGTAAATGGGCATTAAATATAACTATTTTGAGTGCAACACAGGGTAGGTTATATAACTCACTAAGGTTAATGGTTGTTAACGTTATGTTAGGCACCTCAGTGTGTAATTTGCAAACAATTGCCTAAGCTCTTAATCCTGATTGTATGTATTTCATTTTCATATTTCATTTGTTCTGATATTATGTTACTTCTGTGAAAGCCAAATCTTTACATTATTGCTTGATTTTATTCTATTTAGGGTCTGTTTATGTATCAGGTTTATGCTGCCTACTTTTGGCGACAAAAATGTCTTGCATATTTTGTAGAAAAGCAAAAATATAAGATCAATTTGATTGGAAAGGATGGCGTTCACAGTGAGTGATAAATAGTAATAGGACCTTAAATGAAATAAATCTTTTAATGTCAAACAAATAATGACTTTTTGTTGGGTTAGGAAATGTTTATATAATAGATATATAAAATCATTATAAGATACCATGTTTGAAAAAAGTCCTGTTCTACCTACATACATATAAACCGACGTTTAGTTAAAGGTATCACTATTTTGAGTTAAGAAAAATCCACGTGTACTGTGGCACTACCACATGATTCCCTTATATTTCTAGTACGGCAGCTGCCACAGTGCGTTGTTTTTCTTGTTATTTTTCTTTGGTTGATGTTTTTTTGTTTATTACCATCACAGCTGTTGGTTGTGTATGTGCGAATGTGTGTGTGGGCGGTTTGTTTTTCCTTCCGTGTCTCTTGTTGTTTGTGCAAAAATTAGTCGCAAACGGCAAAGCAAAAACATAACCTTGAAGGCGGGTCTGCGGAAAATTCGCAACACGAACAAAATGTTGCTTCACATTTCAGCCGGAGAAGTTGATTTTCTTTTTTCTGTTGTTGTTGCTGACTTGCTTTTCAGGGTCGTAATTGTAGGCAACAAGAAAAGTTGTGCCGTTAGTTTGTTACTACTTTTTTGCTGATATCGTTGCTTGTGCTTTTGATTGCTGTAAATGCCAATTGACATTAATGAGTATTGTTTGAATAACCTAGGCTTTCAATTGCAGACATGTGGATTGGTTAAATGTGAGTTCCAAGGATTTGTTGATAATTTAAGGTCCAGCGGATATACTGCATTGTTTAATAAAACCAGGGAGGGAAAATAAATATGAGGAAATATGAAATAATATTAGGTAAAAAAAAATCAAAGGCTAAAAAGTGATCTACATAAAAGACGTGGACATGAAAATATTTTTTTTTTGGTTCTGCAACCCAAAATACGATTAACCTTTTAATTTAAATTTATTCAAAACGAGGACGGAAGCTAACTTCGGCAAGCCGAAGTTTTAAAACCTTTGCAGATTTCACGAATAACAACCAAATATTTTATAATTGAAAAAAATAAAATTTTAAAATTTTTCACCCTATTGTTCCTATGGGAGCTATAAGATATAGACGTCCGATCGGCACGCGCTTTTACCCTGATCAAGGTATGCATAAAAGATAAAGATTTGGAAAGATTCATGTCAATAGCTTTTACACTGCGCGATATATCTTCGTTTCATGAAAGCTATATCCGATTGTTCCTATGGGAGCTATAGGATATAGACGTCCGATCGGGTCGATTTTCAAAGTTGATCTGCGTACACATGTTTTAGGACGACTGTGAAGGTTTCAGATCGCTAGCTTTTAAACTGAGCTCGCAAACGGTATTGAAACAGACATACAGACGGACAGACGGACATGGCTATATCGATTCCCCTATTGATCCTGATCAAGAATATATATACTTTATGTGGTCGGAAACGTCTCCTTCACTGCGTTACAAACTTCTGACCAAACTTAAAATACCCTCTGCAAGAGTATAAAAATTGTTGAATAACTGTTATTGTGTGATTTTTATACCCTTGCAGAGGGTATTATAATTTTGGTCAGAAGTTTGTAACGCAGTGAAGGAGACGTTTCCGACCCCATAAAGTATATATATTCTTGATCAGGATCAATAGGGGAGTCGATATAGCCATGTCCGTCTGTCCGTCTGTCCGTCCGTCCGTCTGTCCGTCTGTCCGTCTGTATGTCTGTTTCAATACCGTTTGCGAGCTCAGTTTAAAAGCTAGCGACTTAAAACTTTCACAGTCGTCCTAAAACATGTGTACGCAGATCAAGTTTGAAAACCGACCCGATCGGACGTCTATATCCTATAGCTCCCATAGGAACAATCGGATATAGCTTTAAAAAAATGAAGATATTTCGCTCAGTGTAAGAGCTATTGACAAGAATCTTTCCAAATCGTATTTTTTTGTGCGTACCTTGATCAGGGTAAAAGCGCGTGCCGATCGGACGTCTATATCCTATAGCTCCCATAGGAACAATAGGGTGAAATCGGTGAAGATTTGACGTTTTTCAGGATATTTCGCGCAGAATATAGGCTATTGACATGAAACTTTCCAAATCGTATTCTTTTATGCATACCTTGTTTAGGGTAAAAGCGCGTTCCGATCGGACGCCGATATCCTATAGCCCCCATAGGAACAATAGGGTGAAAAATTTTAAAATTATATTTTTTTTCAAATATAAAATATTGTGTTGTTTTGTTAATTCATGTTGCTTATCTAGTCATGTTTTCATTCGTGAAATCTGCAAGGGTATTAAAACTTCGGCTTGCCGAAGTTAGCTTCCGTCCTCGTTATTTATAAATAACAGTTATTCGATGACATTAATTTAAAAGTCAAAGCATATATGCTGTTATAACAGTTATTCTGTGATACATACCTTGATCAGGGTAAAAGCGCGTGCCGATCGGACGTCTATATCTTATAGCTCCCATAGGAACTATAGGGTGAAATCGGTCAAAATGTGACGTTTTTCAGGATATTTCGCGCAGTATATAAGCTATTGACATTAAACTTTCCAAACCTTATTCTTTTATGCACACCATGATCAGGGTAAAAGCGCGTGCCGATCGGACGTCTATATCCTATAGGAACAATAGCGTGAAAAATTTTAAAATTTTATTTTTATACCCTTGCAGAGGGTATTATGATTTCAGTCAGAAGTTTGCAACGCAGTGAAGGACACGTTTCCGACCCCATAAAGTATACATATTCTTGATCAGCATCACTAAACGAGTCGATCTAGCCATGTCCGTCTGTCCGTCTACGCAAATTAGTCTCTCAGTTTTAAAGCTATCGGGCTAAAACTTTCCCAAAAGTCTTCTTTCTGTTACAGGTAGTATATAAGTCGAAACGAGCCGGATCGGACAACTATATCATATAGCTCCCATAGAAATAATCGGGGAAAAAAATGTAAAAAAATTTTATCTTGGGTGTTTTTAAATTCTGAATTTCGAATAAAATTGTTTCAAAATCGGACGACTATATCATATAGCTGCCATAGGAACGATCGGAAAATAAATGGGAATATAATAGGAAATAAATTATTGCTTCGTTGACTTTTATTGTATTCTCTTCTACTCTGGAACATGACTCTTTTTAAATGCTTTCGAATTTCGATTTTAATTTTATCAATATCGAACTACTATATCATGTAGCTGCCATAGGAACGATCGGAAAATTGGTCATTAATAGGAATTATCTGCAAGGGTATATAAGCTTCGGCTGGCCGAAGCTAGCTTCCTTTCTTGTTTCTATGTAAAAACGTCGCAGCAAGTGGGGCTACTCTTTTATTCTTGTCGGATCCTTATGGAATTCATGTTTTCTCATCGATTAGTCTGTCTGTCTGTATGCACGCTGAGATTTCAGAAACTATAAAAGCTAGAGGATTGGCATTTTGCATTTTAAAAATTTAAATATTTCGGAAAAGTAAAAATGCAGTTTTGTTGTGCTTATCAATACGTATCGAAATGTATTAAAAAGTTATGGCTCATCAAAGTTTATATCTCCATCTCCCTCGCACTCCCTTTAGCTGAGTAACGGGTATCTGATAGTCGGGGTACCCGACTATAACGTTCTCTCTTGTTTATTATATAAAATTTCACGAAACTTAAAACATGTAAAATTGTATTTCTGATAGTTAGTTACAGTTCAAAATTATAAATAAGGTAAGAAGAGCTACAAATGTACCTTCTAATTGGATTTTAAAGTGAACAATGCGTACTAAAATGTTACAGAGTTGTCATGATTTGGATAAAATGAAGTTATTGTTCTGGTTTTCAGCAATTCGACAAAATTTTCAACAGCCTCAAGGTTGTTAAATTGCTGAAATTTCTAAAAGTTGACTTTGTATGAAACAGCTAAATAACAGCAGACCGAAGATCAAAAATTCAACAGATTAGTCAGAATATTCGCTTGCCTCGACGGATTTTACCAGCTATAATTAGTAGAGTAAAAGGGTATATTGTATTCGTGCAAAAGTATGTAACAGCTAGAAGGAAGCGTTTCCGACCCCATAAAGTATATATATTCTTGATCAGGATCACTAGCCGAGTCGATCTAGCCATGTCTGTCTGTCCGTCTGTCCGTCTGTCCGTCTGTCTGTCTGTCCGTCTGTATGAACGCTGAGATTTCGGAAACTATAAAAGCTAGAAGATTGGCATTTTGCATGCAGATTCTAGGAGTTCCTACGCAGCGCAAGTTTGTTTCAAAAGGGTGCCCGCCCCCTCTAACACCCACAATACTTAATATACGGTTTTAAAAATTTAAATATTTCGGAAAATCAAAAATGCAGTTTTATTGTGTTTATCAATACCTATCGAAATGTAGAAGAAATTTTTTTAATCGGACCATTCGTTAAAAAGTTATGCCTGATCAAAGTTTATATCTCCATCTCCCTCGCACTCCCTTTAGCCGAGTGACGGGTATTAGATAGTCGGGACACCAACCCGACTATAGCGTTCTCTCTTGTTTTTATGTACAGACATTAGACATTGCGGTATGCACTGTGACGTTGGTTTTCTTAAAAATAATAGAACAAGACCTTCCACAAAAGAAGGATAGCTTCTAAGATAGCCAAAACACCTATTTGTCGAATTTTATGAGTTGCTTATGATTTGTCCACAAACCGGTATAGTAACTTTTATGCCCCGGAACGATATAGTCCCGACTATCAAATACCCGTTACTCAGCTAAAGGGAGTGCGATGGAGATATAAAATTTTAATCGCGCATAAGTTTTTAACGAATGGTCCGATTTAAAAAAAATTTCTTCTACATTTCCATAGGTGTATACACAATAAAACTGCATAGTTCGACTCGGCTAGTGATCCTGATCAAGAATATATATACTTTATAGAGTCGCTTTTTCATTTCCATATAGGTATATAAGTTTCAGTTCATATTAATATTTGTAGTAACACTATTTCTTATGGTATCTTATCTCATTCTTAAGAGAATCCCATCTCAAGAGATCCCCAAATTGGGGTATCTAATTTAATTCGGAGGATTCTTTAAGGAAATATATGTTTATATGTATAGTATACAATGTATACCCAAAATGACACAATCAGGGGTGTTCCTGAAATCTCTATCGATCAAGAAGCAACCGACCGCTTCTCAGTGTTTTAAAGTATTTTATTCAAGTGAGAAGTTGTTCAAACAGTTTTTTTAACTTATTACCGAAAAGAGGTAAGACTTTTGGAAAGGTTTAGGACGCTTCAAAAGAAAACCGTTTTGATATTTTGCATATTCACAACTTTGCTTAAAAACCTACACACATCTCTATTGACAGCTCTACTAAGTTAGTGGTACTAACACTAGGGACAACTTACAGTCGGCAAAAACCACAAACTCAAACTCAACGGAATACGAGTTTTCTTCTGGCCCACTCATTAGTTGGACAACGACTACAAGCTCAAAGTTTTGGGAGAGTTCCTGAAAATGTATGCAACCCAAATTGTTTGTCTGTCTGTAGAGCGTGGCCTGCGCATAAATTTTCAGCGGATGGAGCCAAAGGCCCCTTTTCCCCCGACCATAAACATTTGGCAATTTCATTTCAGATCCACAAAATATTCTCACATTCTCACTAGCTGTCCGGAAAATTTAATTATGCGCACGCAACAAATTGTTTTTCCTTCTTTAGCCGTTTCCCAATTTTCTTCGTTTTTTTCTCGTTTTCTGTCTCCGTTCCGTTTGCTTTTAGTTTTCCTCTTCTGGTTTTGGCCATTTTTATTGCACTTTTATATTTGCTGTGCGCTCTTTTAATGAATGTTTGTGTGAAAATGGCAACCCTTTTCGCCAGGGTATCCTAAGCCGTTTTAACGCATTGAGGCATTCGTTCAAAGCCTCTACACTTCGAGTTTATATATGCGGCGGAAAGGTGTCATCCCTGCTGTCCTGCGTCAATTGGGTTAATTGAATTTTCAGTCGAGCAGTACAGGGACGTCCTTTCTTTCATGCTTCTTATGTCTTCATCATTCTCTTCCTTTTCTTAGTTTACTAGCCAAGAACTTCGTCGGCTTACTTCAGGACTTACTTGCGACAATCTGGTTGTCAACTAATTTCATTTAGCTTCGCTTGCGTGTGTGTTCGAGTCCTTGGCCGTTTGCCATCTCAGGCGGATGAAGCCACCAAGGCAAAAATGTATGGACAGTTTTCGGTCATGTTTTGAGGTTGTGTCGCAGGAACAATAAGTTTATGGTTATATATTAAATAAAAGGAGTTTTCTGGTGGTGTGCTTGGGCTACGTTGCATAACAGTTCTTCTTCGCAGTTTCGTTCTATAAAATATTCCCCAGATCAAGATAAGGTTTTTAAAAAAGGTTCAGTCTGTAGTTTTTATGTAAAATTTGTAAAAATGTTCTTAAAACTGTTTCTTGTTTGCCCTGTTGTTGTTGACCGCAAAGAACCGCTTCGTTTTCTAATTGAAATACCACCCAACTATGCGTAAAACTTGTTGAGCAAAGTTTTTGCAGCCCCTGAAAAGAAAACAACGCCAAATGCATGAAAACTGTTGGCCGGAAGGGGCGGGCCGCTAAACACGAAAGGTTTGCCTCTGCAGCTTGCAGTGGCTGCTGCCAACACATTTGGGCCTCGTGCACCACTATGTACCGCTGCCTCATTTACATTCCGAATGGATGTTGCGGAACTGTCGCACATTTCCGGCCAACGTGTGAAAACTTTTAAATTCGGGCACAAGAACTTTGCATTCTTAGTGGTAAAGCGAGCCAACCATAATCGCGTTGAATGTGCTTTAATGAATTAATTTGAGTGCGACATTGACAAATTGCGGGCGATAATAAATGGTCAAGAGTGAGTGTTTCTGGCGGATACAATCCACTATGGGTAATCTGACCACTTTTTCTGTCCTAAATGAATAACTCCCTCAATTTTAAAGATATCAAAGTAAACGCATATTCTGTATGAATATATTTCGGATCAGACCACTATAATTTATAGCTGCCATAGGAATGATCTTATCAACTTTGCTACTCTTATAGATAAACGCATAAAACTTGAAAAGTACCGCTTTAACACGGTATTAAAACCACATAAAAAATTTGGGTATATTGTATTCGTGCAAAAGTCCGTCTGCCCGTCTGTCTGTATGAACGCTGAGATCTCGGAAACTATAAAAGCTATAGGATTGTCATTAAGCAAGCAGATTCAAGGGGTTCCTAATAGGAACTTCCTATGCAGCGCAAGTTTTTTTCATCAAGGCGCCACGCCCCCTATAACGCCCACAAACTGCAAAAAGCTGTAGCGCCTACAGTTTTGTGTATAAACAGTACCAATTCCGTGCCGCCGTGGTTCAACACTGCTGCTGGTGCTGGAAAAAAAATGCCAGCTCTAAAAGGGCGTTGAACTTAAATTGATTAACTGGTCACTCTAATTCCCAATATGTTAATGCAAAATCCAATGGTAGCGATAAGTCGTTTTGCCTTAATTTAGTAGATATTTCAAAGAAAAGTCTGTTGATAACTTTCTTCCACACAAAGGGGCATTTGCAAATTTTGAGGTTATGATCTAAAAAACTAAGTTTCATCAAGAATCGTACTAGTGCATTGCCTGACTACATTTATTTTAAAGAAAATTCCTTACTCTTTAATTCCCAATAGGTTAGATCGGTGGACTCCGTGGGCTCGTTTTGTATCTCTATTTAAAATTAGTTTTTTTTTAAATATTCGTGTTAAAAAGTGGTCAAATTTCCCAAAGTGCAATCTGAGTCAAAAGACTGGTGCCGGGAGACCACGTCAAGTGCTTTACGGAGATTCTAACGAATTTCAGTTACTATTTTTGAGCGAAAATAAATCCTCTGTTCCGTGGCAACAGGCCAAGTGGAAGTGGAGAGACTGTTTGCAGATACAGAGATACTGGGCGGAATCAGAGATACTTCACCGACCGCATTTACAGATTACAAAGTGTGTGACAAGTTTATGACTTTTTGGCGCCACTCTGGCTTAGTCTTCTGATGTGTGCCAAAAACTCAGGAGGACCCTCCTCGCTTCGAACTCATATGTCATGATCCGACGCCCCATTAATATTTTTGCTGCTCAACATGCCCGCTTCCTCTTGTGGCTTAGCCACCGTTTTAATGAGTTCATTGAACTCGCATGCTTAACCTTAATTATGCAGGGAAAACACTCAGTCAAAGCCTTGACAGGATAAGTTACGGCTTTCGAAGGCTGCCACACAGAAAACATTTGAACAAAAATGACATCGAGCCTTGCTTTTTTTTAATATTCACCTTTTTGATTCTGTGGGATAATCCTAAACCCACGATATAGTATTCTTGAAATTTGTTTGTAAGACGCGAAAAAGTAGAGAGAACGATATAGTTGATTGCCCCCACTATGGAGATATGTACGCAGAGAAATCTAGTAAAAGTTGTAGGCGCAAAAACAGGGGTAAAATATTTTAAAAAGTACAACGCTTCATACAAATTTTGTCTTACTTTGGATTTTTTTGTTTTTTTTTTGACCTTTTTTGTGCACCTAAAACGTCGTATCATTTTCTCTGAGTAACATTGATTGCTCATAACCTTTTAATGAATAGACCATATATGGTAAATACTCGTATATATATTTAAATGGGTGTTGATAATTATAATCTAAGCAAAACCCATTTACACCTTTACAAAATCTTTAAAAAAGCGTTGAAGGGTTTGTGGTTGTGGGACTCGGCTGTTTCAAACATGATAAAATGTTACGTAAAATCGTATAGTGAATAACGTCGTGGAATAACAGTATAAGTAGTTCAAGATAATACAAAACTAAGTTCAGATTAGTCTTAAGTATAACCCTTTTAGTAGCAAGGCAGGTTGGGTTACTCATCCGAACACGTCCTTTTTCTAGCCTCATTCCTTTGCCGTTAAATAACTTTATTCAGCGGTGACCTCGCGTTTCTTGTTTGCATCCCACATATCTTTGTCAAGTGAGATCGCATAAGCCAACCCGACTAGGAAATCCCTTTTCGGCACTTCTGCAGGCCCAAGTGTCACGCTTTCCAGCTAGCCAAGTTTCCCATTTAACCCTTTCACTTTCAGCTAACACGCTCTTCGGGGCTTCAGTTCCAAAGGGAGCAAAATAAACAAACAAAGAAAAAGTAAAATTGGGGAAAGGCCGACCCGCTGTGATGTTTTAAATACTTCCCGCTTCCCTACCCAGCGCATTTCTCAAATTTACGTGTTCATCCATTGCTCGGGTGCTTTGTTGTCCTATGCGGTGTCTTGATTTTGCTTCTGGTGCCCGACTGTTGTTTATTGCGTAGCTGCTGGAAAACGACGCCCTTAACAGGGCCTGAGTTTGCCTTCGTCCTGACTTTGATTCTGGCTGTTTACGGGTTGGTAAAATTAAACTGTTTGCCCCCATGCTTTTTCCCATATCTTATCCGCGCTGGAGCTCTTCGCACTGCTCCCCGTTTGACTTAATGCTTACAACTGCAATTTTGACTCCGTGAAAGTTTTTAATTAAAGGCATTTATTTGCAAATGTTTATTTGTGTTGACTCGCAAAACAGCGGCATCAGCACGCCAACCTTCGGGGGAATCCGCTAATTAGGCGCATTTAATGTCATCGTCAGCCGCAAGTCCTCCCCGCTTCGCCACTCCTCTGCGCGGGATGCAGCCTCCTCCAGTCGTGTCCTGGAAATAACTGACCGCGATTGGCGGGCTGGCAACAAACCGGTCCTTACAGCCGTAGTCGCAATAATAGCGCCAAAGATCTTGAATAGGTACTGTACAGCGTATAACACCTGAGAGTTTATTTTAAATCACGTTTGAAATACCAAAACGTTTATATGAAATCCTTGATTTACTAATTGTGTTCCTTATATAGTATTTAATTCACGTATTTATGAGAAATGGAGCGTTATATAGTAATCATATATTCTAAATTAAAGTAAATGGTTATGGTATTAGATTAGAACAGGGGTAATAGAGAGTTAGATAAAAACAGTAAGAAAAGGACAGATCTGTCCCTTTTTAAAATTTATTTTACCCGTTTTTTTTGGTTTATCTGTCCTGTTTTTTAAGCTAAGTGATGGCAGCACTGCTTCTGAAGCACGTTTACTTATTTTTATACCCGTTACTCGTAGAGTAAAAGGGTATATTGTATTCGTGCAAAAGTATGTAACAGGTAAAAGGAAGCTTTTCCGACCCTATAAAGTATATATATTCTTGATCACCATCACTAGCCGAGTCGATCTAGCCATGTCCGTCTGTCCGTCTGTCTGTCTGTATGAACGCTGTGATCTCGGAAACTACAAAAGCTAGAATGTTGGGATTACCAACACATATTCTTGGGCTTCCTACGCAGCGCAAGCCACAATCACCCATAATCGCCCACAGACGATACTAAAATGTGTCTGGCGCCCACATTTTTAAAGATTTTGGATAAGTATAAATGCAGTTTTGTTGTGTTTAGTTATACCTATCGAAATGTAGAAGAAATTTTTTAAATCGGACCATTCGTTAAAAAGTTAAGCCTGATCAAAGTTTATATATCCATCTCTCTCGCACTCCCTTTAGCCGAGTGACGGGTATTAGATAGTCGGGACACCAAACCGACTATAGCGTTCTCTTTTGTTAATATTAGAGTTATATAAATTAAACTAAAATCGATTCTAGAGCAGACGCCCGATGGTTACAATTATCATCCTTCTTTGGCCGATTAGAAAAATCGAGCATTGAATTAAAAATGTCTCAGGCCGCTGACAACTTGCAAACCGAATGGTAATATACATGGCAGTCAACGGAAGTATTTTGAATTGTTAGTTCTATTGTTTCAACTACTGCTGTATATACTGAGGTACAATTAGACGTCTGCTGGATGGCTGGCACCTGCCCAGACTGCATAAATCACTGACTGGACTCCATTAATTTATTCTCGGCTCCGATCCTAATTTTACTGAAGCTTGGTAATTGCCCCAGAAGAGGAAACAAACTACAAGGAACCAACTTGCGGTAACTGGCAGTCATAATCATTATCAATGCTTACTTAATCACTGCCCGGTGACAGCGGTGGTAAATTATTCGGAATTGAACGTATTTATCGCTTTAGCGTGTACTTAATATTGCAACATGAACAAAAATGCAGGTCAAGCTGAGTAAAACGGGATCAATTTAGAGAGCTAACAAAACTTTTTTAAAGAATCCAAATATTTAGTTTTAATTTCATGTCATAACCGTGATGGACAGTTGTGCTTTCAACGGGAAAGCAATCCATCCTTAATGACTGCGTTTTCCAAACATAATAAAAATGTAATTGCATATTTTAGTTAATTAAGGCAATTGAATTAAGTGAAATTTAAATGTATATATGCTTTACTTTTCGCTGCGACACAGTCGTTCGTCCATTCTGCTCCACTTTGTTTACGCCCCCGGCATCTGGGCACGATTATTAATCAACGTTCTTTGGACAACCACACATTGCACATACGTACGTGATTTTTCAATTGCCATTAGACATTAGGGCTATTAAATTATTCAGGCCTTTTCTGCTCATTGGTTCTAGACTTTGTTTGTCCTGATTATCCGCTTGATTAGTGGCAGTAATTACCGACATTGGCTTGGATAATTAATCCCCATGAATTAGCCGAAGGAAAACAAATCTCCAGCATGGCCTGAACTATTTCGTCGCTTAGGCTGCATAGTGTTTCCAACAAATGGCATTATTTATCACTACGCATAACAAATTCGGTATAAATTGGACTATTGGTGGAGGGTGTGGCTAAGCTGCAGCCATAAACGCTGAGCTTGTGGCTGTTGCTGCAGCAATTCTTTACACTTTGCAGTTCGTTGGGAAGGGCGTGTGCAAGTGGGCGTGGCAGGGCATTAAATCATATTTGACATGATAAATTAGCACCGCAGGCGAGCAGTGGGGACGAAAACAACGAGTGCCGACAAACAACTTTGTCTCTCGGAATAAATGCACAATGGCAAAAAACAAAGGAAGAGGCAGCCATCGCTCTGTTCTCGAATGCATATCCCTTCAGCTGCTTATACGCATTCCAAATTTCAACAGGACTCCATTAGAATTTGTAGCTGTTTTTCTTTTGCTACCACCGCTCCTTTTGTCTGCGTACAGCGAGATTTTATTTTTCAAAATTGCGTCTGCTTCCGTTCCAGTTTTCTCGCACTCCCGCGTCCTCACTTTTGTTGACTGTTTACGCATTCATATGTGCATGTGTGGCATTGCGAGTCTCCAGTTTTCCATTTTTCCATTTTTTCATTTTTCAGTTCCATTCAGCTTTTCTTAATATGGCATTAAAGCAGATTGCAGTGCGAGGGCGTGTGTTGTGTGTGAGGGGAGTAAACAAATGTGCACAACAATACAATGCGTGCCAGCGAATTAGATGCAGTTGGGTGTCGAATATGAAATGGATATGAGGGTCAGCGAAAGGCAAACAATTTTCGATTTTTCGCTCTCTCTTTGACTGAGGAAAGTCAACATTTTAGTGGAGAACCGCATGGCAAACAAATGGTAAGCTACGCCGGACGAAATAACAACCTCCAAAGCTCACGAATGATAAATTTGAAAAAAAAAGGCAAAACAAAAAAATGACAAAAGTACATTTTTGTTCGAAATCTGGTTGATAGTTTTTAAGAAATATATTAATTTCTGTGTGTCTGTTGGCCACAATTTTTGATTAACCGAGTACTAGAAATTTTCTATTAGAATCTTGGGAAACAAATGACATGGCCAATTCAATTCAAAGGGTCAAGAACGCGTCCTTTGACTCCCTACCTAGCTTGCCAATTCTAATAGTTTACCTTAAAGGGTCGAAAAAACTGTACAATTCACATTTAATGAGTAAAACAATAGGGCTAAATTGTGAAAGCGTTATAAATAAATCTTTACAGAAAATTCATAATACCTTCATGTCTTTAATTAATTGTTTTTATACCCGTTACTCGTAGAGTAGACGGGCAAAATATATTCGTGCAACAGCTATGAAGGACAGCCCTATAAAGTATATACATATATTCTTGATCAGGGTCACTAGCCGAGTCGATATAGCCATGTCCGTCTGTCTGTCCGTCAGTATGAACGCTGAGATCTCGGAAACTATAAAAGCTAGAGGATTGGTATTTGGCATGAAGATTCTTGGAGTTCCTACGCAGCGCAAGTTTATTTCAAGAAGATGCCACGCCCCCTCTAACGCCCACAATCGCTAATAAACGATTTTATAAATTTTAATATTTCGGAAAAGTAAAAATTCAGATTTGTTGTGCTTATCAATAACTATCGAAATGTAGAAGAAATTTTTTAAATCGGACCATTCGTTAAAAAGTTATGGCTGATCAAAGTTTATATCTCCATCTCCCTCGCACTCCCTTTAGCCGAGTGACGGGTATTAGATAGTCGGGACACCAACCCGACTATAGCGTTCTCTCTTGTTTGTATACTTTTTTGTATTAATTACCAATATTTAGAAGCGTTTTACATATTTGCCGGCCTGGGGCTGCGGAAAATGAATAAATATCCAATTCATTAAATGTGGGATTCATTTTGTTATTCGCCTAACCCCAAATGCCTTATTCCCCTTTGCCCGAAGCTACAAATAATGTTAACACGTAAAAAATGCTGGCATACTACATTTAAAGAGAAATACAGAAAAATGCGTTAGCAGCTTATAAACATGTTATAAACGATTTTCGTCTGATTCGCAACAGGAAGGGCACCAGCATGAGCTAAAAGCTCCTAAGAATATAATATAATTTGTATAAAAAAAGTAACCGTAAAGATGTTAAAGGCAGGCGGAAAGAGGAAAAATTAACATAAATTCTTTGGAAAGCCGCTTAGGTCAAATGAAAGGCATCCAACCGGAACGGGTAGGGTCACCCACACCCCCATCATTTCATTGCCATTCCACTTAGGTTTATAATTTTAATAATGAGTTTCTTAAAATGCAACCATAATCAGGAAAGCTTGCCATAGGCGAACACCCATACTATGCAAAAATTACATGCTCGTAAATCGACGCAACAAAATTTTCAAAAAAACGTAGTCGTTGATGGGCTCAATTAGTTATAATTAAACGGAATGTATGCATGCAATTATGATAAATTAAATTATGATAAGAACAAATATTAAAAGGAGATATGCAGACATTCAACACGTTTTCTCACAAGCACTTTTTTTGTCCAGACAAATGCGGATTAGCATAAGTCTATTTACACCCGAAAAGATTAATTAACCATAGTGAATTTATCCGAAATTTCCCCAACACCATGGTTTTTAGAAAAAAGCCCTACGATTTTTCAAACTTTAGACGCAATGTATATGGGAGTAAATCCCCCCACTTCATGCAAAATGAAAGAAAATTGGGTATTCAAGAAGTATGCAACAAAAAATTTGTTCTGAAATTCCCCCTCACAACCAAATCATGGATCCGCCACTGCTGCATACTGTTGCATACTTTGGGGAGCACCCATGCAATATGTTGTAGTTGAAGCCACAAGGCGGAAGTTGTAAAGACTGTAAGCACAAACGTCGCACTTGGCTTTTTGACAGCCTCTCGTAAAGCGCTCCAACTTGAGAACACAACCAAAATTTCTGAACAAAAAGTGTCCTTCCAGAAAACTTTTTGTCTTGGATAGGCCTTCTATACATTCTTATGGCAAAGTATTTGTTTATGTGCTTGGATTTATGTCGCGTACGCGACAACTTGTAAAGTTTGAAAACAAGCCGTCAGCACGTGGACTTGGTTCTAGGGACAGCTTAAGTTCTTCTAAGAAGTTGGGCGTACTTGACAAGAGCCTGAAGCAAAATTAGAATGAAGTTGCTGAGGTCACTATGTTGCTTCGTCCTTGTGAAATGTTGCGATAGTAGAGATTCCTAATGGAAAATTTATGAATCGAGTTCCTCTACAGCCTAGTTTGTAAGGCGTTGTTTCTACAGGTTACACTATTTGATTTTACTTGATTCTTTGGCGCATGGCGAAAAAGTAATAGAAAATCCTGAATGTATGTGATATACATTGTATATACTAGACGGGACGTTAAACTCGGCAAGCCAAAGCATATGTACTAGGGCGGGTCGATTTGTATGGGGCCGAAAAAAGGGATGAATCGTATAGGGGGAACGTAATCTTTAAAGGATTCTAAGCAATATTGCCGAACAAACTTGTGGTCTAAAATGATGTTTGACCCCCCCCAAACGCGAATGAAAAATACTGGTTTTTTCGTGAAAAATATCATAGTAGCCAGCACAGATATATTACTGAATTTGAAACCATTATTTTTTTTTTCAAAAGGTTACTTTGTAAAATTCGTATATTGATTAATAATTAGTGTTCTATTTTCAAATCTTGTTTATTTGTTTCTAGATTATTGCTTATATAGAAAACCGCAAAGTTAAACTTAAACAGTATCTGGATAAAGTCGCCTTTTAACAACGCAAAATAGGGGTTTCAAATTCAGTAATATATCTGTGCTGGCTACTATGATATTTTTCACGAAAAAACCAGTAATTTTCACTCGCGTTTGGGGGGGGTCAAACGTCATTTTAGACCACAAGTTTGTTCGGCAATGTTGCTTAGATTCATTCCAAGAACACGTTCCCCCTATACGATTTTTGGGCTCCCAAATCGACATTAGGGTGGACTTATTGACAGTACTCAAAAAATTTCCTATGCTTTGAACTTTGATGAACTTCTCACAGAGCTCTGGGGTAGTTCATAAAATCCCTAAAAGCTGGAATTGGAATGGAATTTGTTAAATTCCTAGTTGTACTTTAGGACCATTGCGCACCGCCTAAAAGATGAAATAAAATTTTTCTGTTTTTGGATAAATTTATTGGACACAGAAACCTACCATTTAAGATGCTGAGCTCAGTTGACCTTATTAAAGTCCACCCTAATGTACATAATATGTCCTTTGCTAGGCCCCGTACAAATATTTATGAAAGTCAGAATCACGATTATTAAATATTATAATTATTAAACTTATTTGAATAATGACTGGACCAACTACATCTTTTGATGTTTCCTATTTTGGAAATAGTAATGCACGCATTTTAAATTACGATTTTGTGCAAATGAAGATTATATGCGTTAAGCTGTGCTTAACTATTAACTTCAGAAACTATTTACATATACATAAGTAATGCTACAATAGTCTCGAAAATGTGTTGAAAGGGAAAATTGTTTAAGTGCTGAACTCACTTTTCTGACCATGGAGCCGTGAATCCCTGCTGGGGGACATGGCGTATACGTAACATAAGCTAGATGCCTACGATTTCAAAGCAAACTCACCCGAAGTATGAAAGTGCGTCCTTTTGTCCTAGACGCTTCGTACTCGATGCTGGAACTTTAAGCCGCTTTGATGACTGTCGACAGCCGAAAAGGCTTGTCTGGCAGGAGATTTCGCCTGTTTGAGGTCCTTTACCCGTCTGCGACACCCACACTTCGTCCGGACGCACACACACGCACTTCTAGAGATCCGGAAATCCCGTATACCGGAGGCAATTAAAACGCTTCGTCCTTTTGACTTTCTCCGCGTTCCAGCCACTGCCTTTTGGTAATTTTAAACTCCTAGGCTCATATATCCTTGACTGCCACAAGTGTCACTGAAAAATGTAAACGTTCCTTCTATTCGGGCTGTCGAATGGCCGGAACGCATTTGTTGTGCCGCACACAAATATTCGGCAATTAAGCCCAGCGGGCGGGGAAGCGCTTGGTCGGCACACGGGGCGTATGAGCGATGGCGACCGTAGAGGAATTGATATCGGAATGCCTACGGAGTACTCGTAATGTAAGCAGGCGTCAGCCGGCTGGCGTGTGTCATCCTTAATGGCGGTCATGGCGACGGCCAAGTTGAAGGAGCAGGGAAAGGTATTTCCTTCAGATTGCGGTTGCTGTCGGTGTTGCGGTTTGTTGTGTGATCTGATCACGTATTAGCCGGGTCAGCAACAACAACGGACACACTTTATGGGTCCCACAAGAGACGCATTCTCAAATAAATATTTCGCATTTGCGTGAAAGCCTAGTCGGCTTTTATAATTTTTTTGGACTCGTTGTGGGTTACTGTTGAGGTGCTTTAAAAAAGACTCGCACGTGAGTTGAATATAACCACCTTGTGACAGGAATTGAAAACTAATCCAGCCGGTTCCATCTTAAAAAAGATCGACACGATCATTTAAAGTTTTATTCTACTCGAAAATTTCGATGTCTATCAGTTCTAAAGAAATAGTAATTCCAAGGTCGTTTAAAAATAACTGTTGTTTTTAAAATAATTTGTAAGTATTTATTTTATTTAAATTAAATCTGTTTGTTAACCCTCTGACTATTTTACATTCATCGTCATCTGATGTCCAATAAGTTTCTATAAACACGTCTTAATGGTTTGATACTTCCTTTTATAAATTAAATAAATGCAGTAAAAAGAACTCATGTAATGCCTGAGGAGATTGAACTCACTACCGCAAGCATATAAACACATTACGTTCAATAGATGAATTAAGAAAATACACTCGTGGCAGCGCCCTCCTGAGGTAATATTTTATTGTGTGTTTAGACTATTTGGATTATTAACAAATATTTAAAAATGATGCGAGTACATAACAGTTCCACAAATGAAACATTCGAATCTATAGATAAGTGACATTGAAACCGAGAATTTCTTCTGTATGGTATAAAAAAAAGCTGAACATTATACTTTTTATAGTATTTTAATGATGCAGACGAGTCTTAACGCACATTTTCAAGTCGCAACCCCTCTACCCGGTTGACCACATGTAGTCCAAAATGAATTTTAAAGTTAGGAACAACATCTTCTTAGTTTAGAAAAGTTGGTTCCTGTTTTAAAAAGTTCTTAAATTAAGCATTTTCTTCCTTAATTTATACTGGGTTTTTATTTAGGAGTTTCGGAGTAAATTTTCTCTGATTTTAGGAACATTTGCTTCAAAGCCTACTATTCAGTTGGTTTAAAATAGTTGATTTTCAAGCGGTTTCTGTGACACGGAGATTTGACTTTAGGGGGAAATTCGGTTGGAAGAGATTTCTGTGACAGCCCCGTATGTGACATTTTTGAAAAGTCGTTAAAACAGATAATGTTGTTTGTGGATGTATTAACATAAGTCGATTAAACAATATTACGTTTCAGCAATTCCGATAGGGGCTCCTCTGTTAAGATAGCAGCTGTTAACCAGCCAACTTTAAATTATTATCAAAATAGAGCAAAAATACTTAGCTTTGTCATTGACTAAATTAAGTATACTTTGGCGGCTTTAAAACGAAAGTTCCGCTACAAGCTGAACAAAAAGTCGTAAAAATTTATAGTAAAGGCTGTCCCGTACCCTTCATTGAGAAAATTAGGATATAGTCGTCCGATTTGTACAAATCTTTTTATATTGTATTAAAAACGTAAGTAATCGCTATTTCTAAAGATATTTATTTATCTCGAAAAACAGCAAAGGTAATCTGATTCTCATATATAATATGCGAAGGGATAAAAAATGGCGATTAATTGGACTGGCCAACAAAAGGGGTAAAGTGCCCAATAAGGAAACGTAGGAACGATCTGCAAGATTGTATAAATATAGCTTTAGCTTTCTTGTTTTTATCTCAAATTAAGCAACAGTGCTGGCCAAGCTTCCCATTTCCCTGATTTCTTCGTATGTGGTATCTGCTTGTTAAATGCCCTAGAAGAAACCTTGATTCAACGTTTCCAAAGTGAGTTTTTCATTGCTTTCCTTTCGGTGGGCATGCTAATAATTCCCATCGAAGTGCCATTATAAGGCCAGGCACGCCCGGACTTTCAGACCGCGCATTCATCGCCCAAAATTAAAAGAATCCGCTGCCGACCGAGCGATTCATTCACAAAAAACGTTCACCCAGCGAAGTTAAAGCTTTAAAACCCGATTCACTCGACTAGCGTTGAGATTTCTTGCACTGTTCACGCTGCCTACTTTTTGGGGCAGCAGCAGCCGTAACACAAATCGAAAGCAGCGCGCGACTTGCGCCGGAATTCCGCATGAATTTTCCTACGGACACACAACCAGACGCCTCGAGATTTGCACGGGAACTGAAACTGAAATCGAAACGGAACGAGTCTGATTGGGTCGCAGCAGCCGCCAAATGGAGGAAGCTAAGTTACTTTGTCGGCAGCGAAAGTGAAACGTAACGCATACGCAGCGTTGACCCGCTTCCCCACATGGCCAACAGCAAGCTTTCGCCGTTCGCGAGCTTTCAGAGCGAAAGTCGGGAGAGCCAGGACTCGGAACAGCTGACTTTTGTTGTTAGATCCGCGCCTCGCCGGGTGCTGTTGTCATGTGTCCGCTTTTTCTTTCGCCAAGCAGTTTTGTTTATGCAAAGTTTTGCTTGGGGATTATTAAGTAATTGATTGTATTACACCACTATTCGCCAACGATTTCGGCTGTTGTTGACATCGCCAAGGTCATGCTAAATTCGGCAAATATATCACTGCTTAAACAAGCAGATATTTGAGCCGAGCTTATATTAGACAAAACAAACAACTGGGTTCTTAAAAGGGATGCAGGCATTTTAGAACTGGTTTAGGTTCTACTTAACCAAGTCATTTAAAATGCCCGTTAAATATTTCTGTCTCTATTTATTATTTATTTATTAATTAGATCTATTGAACATTATCAGATTATATGGTATAAACTATTTTTTATATTTTCTATTTATTAATTTTAACGTTTTTATTATACAGTTTTTGACCTATGTTATGGGCTTTTGCCTTCATTGGCCTTCATTGGCTTTTGCCTTCATTGGCCTTAAGGGGGGCTAGGGTCTTGCAAAAAAAAAAATCGATTTTTTAAAAAAAATTTTTTTTGTAGATTAACATCTTAAGATTATACAAAAAAAGTTTTAAGTCAATCGGACAACATCTTTAGAAGTTATGCTAAAACAAGAGAAAACGCTATAGTCGGGTTGGTGTCCCGACTATCTAATACCCGTCACTCGGCTAAAGGGAGTGCGAGGGAGATAGATATATCAACTTTGATGAGCCATAACTTTTTAACGAATGGTCCGATTTAAAAAATTTCTTCTACATTTCAATAGGTATTGATAAGCACAACAAAACTGCATTTTTACATTTCCGAAATATTTAAATTTTTTAAATCGTGTATTTGCTATTGTGGGCGTTAGAGGGGGCGTGGCACCTTCTTGAAATAAACTTGCGCTGCGTAGGAACTCCAAGAATCTTCATGCCAAATACCAATCCTCTAGCTTTTATAGTTCCCGAGATCTCAGCGTTCATACGGACGGACAGACGGACAGACAGACATGGCTAGATCGACTCGGCTAGTGATCCTGATCAAGAATATATATACTTTATGGGGTCGGAAACGCTTCCTTCTAGCTGTTACATACTTTTGCACGAATACAATATACCCTTTTACTCTACGAGTAACGGGTATAACTAGTATCCTTACCACTAAGACTTTAGGTACGTAAGTGCATTTTTAAGTGCGTTTTTCTCGAAAGCGGAGGTACAGTGAACACCGCAAAACGCCTTTTTTAATAGTGTTCCAGCAATGGCTTTGCCACCGATATATTATCCGATAGTATCGGCTATAAAAATTAGTGGATTTTATCTAAATGACACTTAATAATATACAAAAGGTTTGAATTAAATCCATCCAACCAGTTTTTATAGAAAAAATCGCAAAGTTAGTCGATTTTTTGGTGCCAAAGACCCTACCCCCCCCTTAATGAGAGAATAATATAATTATTTTCCCCAAAAATAATGAGCAAATTCTTGGAAAATACTCCTCATAAGACAACAAAAATAAAGGGAAAATACATATTTCGTTAGATGGCAGAAGTTTTATCCAGGTATCTTAAGTTCAGTGTTCGCCATGGGATAAAAAATAACTGAAAGCCAAACAAGAAAGGAAGTTAGCTTCGGCCAACCGAAGCTTATATAATAATATATAATTAATAATTCCTATTAATCACTAACTTTCCGATCGTTCCTATGCCAGCAATTCGAAAACATTTAAAAAGAGTCATATCCCAGAGTAGAAGAGAATACAATAAATTCCAGCGAAGCAATAATTTATGTCCTATTCTATTTCCATTAATTTTCCGATCGGTCCTATGTTAGCTATATGATATAGTCGTCCTATTTTGATAAATTTTTTTTTCGAAATTCAGAATTAGATAAAAAATTGTATTTCCAAAAGTAGGAGGTGATATGTTCGAAAACACCCAAGATATAATTTTTTTACATTTTAATTCCCGATTATAGCTCCCATGAGCTATATAATATAGTTGTCCGATCCGGCTCGTTCCGACTTATATACTACCTGCAAAAGAAAGAAGACTTTGGGGAAAGTATTAGCCCGATAGCTTTAAAACTGAGAGACTAATTGCGTAGAAACAGACAGACGGACAGACGGACGGACAAACGGACAGACGGACATGGCTAGATCGACTCGTCTAGTGATGCTGATCAAGAATATATATACTTTATAGGGTCGGAAACGTCTCCTTCACTGCGTTGCAAACTTCTGACTGAAATCATAATACCCTCTGCAAGGGTATAAATATAGTTTGGTTAACTGGGAATGCATCTGCTCCTTTAGGTGACACCTGAATGGTCCGTAAACTCCAAAACAATTAGGCAACTAAAAGCTTCTCACGTACACGTGGCACAGCTCCTTCCCCACAATTCCAATTTATGAATGAACATATGTATGTATGTATATGTTCGCGTGTATATGGCTATTGAGCCTAACCGTCTTCCTTCCCGTTCAGTTCCTGCCATTATGTTGATAATTTGATTCTCATTGTCGGGGCTCGATGAGCTTTGTGTGTCTCCTTGGCAGCACTCTGAAAATGCCATTATACTCTACTTATTTTTGGGGGCGCCTTTGTCGAGTCTTGCATTTAACGGGAATTTAAGTATGTGCCAAGAAATGTGTATTTTGTTAGTTATTGTGACTTTGCAATTCAATTTAGACACCCAAAATCATTCATTAAATATTCACCAGTGGCCAATATCCCAATTAAAGACCAATATATTTAAAAATTAAATAAAAGAATAAAAGGCATTTTTCGAAAAGTGGAAGTGTAGTACCACTTTACTAATTATAAACACAGTAAAAACATTGTAAAACCAAGTTAAATTTTGTGGGACTTTTAAAATATAATATTTCAAAAACTTGCATATTTATAGCTTTTAACTAAAAGCCGATAGAATTTTAAGGGATGACACTTTTGTGCTTTTATTAAACTTTAAGCTTTTAGTAACGACATAAACCATGTAATTTTTTTTTCGTACCCCAAAGCCACGATTTTGAAAAGTTTACATTAAACCTTTAACTGTAACAGTGTCTAATAGCCAAGTTGTGGCACTTCTACCTATGTAGTTATAATGCATTTTTCTTACGTAATTATTGTCACTTTTTATACCCTTGCAGAGGGTATTATAATTTCAGTCAGAAGTTCCCAACGCAGTGAAGGAAACTTTTCCGACCACATAAAGGATGTATGTATATTATGGTGGCTTTTATACCCTTGCAGAGGGTATTATGATTTCAGTCAGAAGTTTGCAACGCAGTGAAGGAGACGTTTCCGACCCTATAAAGTATATATATTCTTGATCAGCATCACTAGACGAGTCGATCTAGCCATGTACGTCTGACCGTCTGTCTGTCTCTTTCTATGCAATCTAGTCTCTCAGTTTTAAAGCTATCGGGCTAAAATGTTCCCAAAAGTCTTATATTTATTGCAGGTAGTATATAAGTCGGAACGAGCCGGATCGGCCAACTATATCCTATAGCTCCCATAGGAATAATGGAAAAAATACTGGAACAAAAATTCTAGCTTTGGTGTTTTTATACCCGCTACTCGTAGAGTAAAAGGGTATATTGTATTCGTGCAAAAGTATGTAACAGGTAGAAGGAAGCTTTTCCGACCCTATAAAGTATATATATTCTTGATCAGCTTCACTAGCCGAGTCGATCTAGCCATGTCCGTCTGTCCGTCTCTCCGTCTGTCCGTCTGTCTGTCCGTATTAACGCTAAGATCTCGGAAACTATAAAAGCTAGAAGATTGGCATTTTGCATTCAGATTCTAGGAGTTCCTACGCAGCGCAAGTTTATTTCAAAAAGGTGCCACGCCCCCTCTAACGCCCACAATAGCAAATATACGATTTTAAAAATTTAAATATTTCGGAAAAGTAAGAATGCAGTTTTGTTGTGTTTATCAATACCTATCGAAATGTAGAAGAAATTTTTTTCTACATTTTCTACATTTCGCTAGGTATTGATAAGCACAACAAAATTGCATTTATACTTCTCAGAAATCTTTGAAAATGTGGGCGTCAGACACATTTTAGTATTGCTTGTGGGCGACTATGGGCGATTGTGGGCGTTAGAGGGGGCGTGGCAGTCGGCTGAAATAAACTTGCGCTGCGTAGGAAGCCCAAGAATATGTGTTGGTAATCCCAATATTCTAGCTTTTGTAGTTTCCGAGATCTCAGCGTTCATCCGGACGGACAGACGGACATGGCTAGATCGACTCGGCTAGTGATCCTGATCCTGAATATATATACTTTATGGGGTCGGAAACGCTTCCTTCTACCTGTTACATACTTTTGCATGAATACAATATACCCTTTTACTCTACGAGTAACGGGTATAAATACTTAAATTGAGTTTAAAAGTGTTTACTTTGAGACTGAATCAAACTTAATTCCAGTTCAGAAAGTGATTGCCATATATTTGTGTTATGTAACAAGTTCTCGTTTATTAAATGGTGTAAAGGTAATAATGGAAAATACTAATTAAAAACATTATCATTTATAATAACACTGTAAAGCATTTTTAATGCTTTTTAAATTTACCTCGATAGATGATATATTTTTGGATTCGTTACGAATTCCCAAGTTAAACTGCGTTTTCCAAAAAGTTCCCCGACGCAAGGATTCTTAGCAAAAGGACCTCAAAGTTCGAAAAATGCTGAAATTGGCCAACTTTCCGGAGCTCTCAGGGGTAAACGGATTCATGTTTTGATTCGATGTTGAAGTTTTTTAAAAGATACACTCTTTATCTTTCAAGCCCCATTCATAGAATAATTTTAAGATTTTTATTAAGGGAGAAACAAATTTTAGAAAACATAGTCAAAAAACATAAAAGCATACAGCTGCGGTCAAAATAGAAGTAGTGTTGCCGCCCTGTGTTTGAATCCGTTTGCCTCTGAGAGCTCCGGAAAGTTGGCCAAATTCAGCATTTTTCGAACTTTGAGGTCCTTTCGCTAAGAATCCTTGCGTCGGGGAACTTTTTGGAAAACGCAGTTTAACTTGGAAATTCGTAACGAATCCAAAAATATAGCATCCGTCGAGGTAAATTTTTGATGCTGCATAGTGTAATTATTATTTTATTTATAACGCCAATTATGCATTTGCAAGGTAGGAAATTACTAAAAACTTTAAATGTGTACAGAAACTCTAATAATGTAATATAATATAATATATAATATAATACAGAAATTCTAATAATATATTTGTTGCTGCGGCCAGATTATCCCATTCAATTTATTAAAATTGAAATATAAATATTTTCTTGGCTCCATTTGATACTTTTGTTTACGTAGTGTGGCCGTCTGACCGTAGCCTAAGGATTATTTCTCATTTGTCGTTTTTCTATAAATAATTCGGACGGTCACTCTAAGTCACTCAAGTTTTACAAGCGTGTTCGTGAAGTGAAGTTTTTAAGTGGAATCACCAAAATAAAGCGATCGGTAAAATGAGTGGAGAAGACAGCAATGATGATCTTCACGAACTGTTAAAAAAGTTGAAAATTGAAGAAGTTTACACTTATCTAAAAGGTAAGCAAAGTGCGCGTTTTTTCTAATATGTATGTATGTATAAAATCCTTTATCTACCATTAAAAATGGTCGACAAAAAAGTCGACAACATTTTTTGCATTTGAAAAAAAGAAACATGCTATATATTTAATAAGGTAGGTAGGTAGAAGTGGTGAGGTCCTCTCTGAGAGCCTCCAAGTAGAGCTGAGCTCCGTTTTGATCCACACCCTCGTAAATTGTTGTCTCCGCGTTCTCTTCAGTACCAGCCTGCATCATTTAGAAAACCTAGGATTGCAGTTATCCTCTGCTTTCCTATTTCTCCCAATGATTCCAGCTGATACGCCCCGAAGTATCTCGCCCTGATATGGTTTAGTGCTGGGCAATGACACATCATGTGCTCAGGTGTCTCCTGTGTGTCTGTTTCTTTGCAGCTCCTGCAATTAGCATTGTACGGAAGCCCCATCTTCATGGCTTGCGTGCCAATGGCCCAATGGCCTGTGATGAGTGCCGTGATCCTTCTAATATCCCTTTTGCTTTTGGATATTAGTTCTCGAGTTCTCTTGCTATTGATGGTTGGCCAGCAGAGCTTTGATCTCCTGAGACCCTGCTTTTCTGACCAACTTTTACTAGCTAGTGTTTTGTAGTGTTCGTGAATCCTTGCTTGGACTGTATTAAGGGATTCAGGTAGACTAGTTGTATAGGAGTCGTCTGCCGACCCCTTTCGTGCAAGTTCATCCGCCTTTTCGTTTCCTGGTATATCATTGTGCCCTGGCACCCATGTTATCTGTACATGGTTGTTTGTTGCTAGTATGTTGAGAGCCGACTTGCAATCGGCTACTAGTGTCGAGTTGGTTCTTGCTGCTGCGAGAGATTTGATAGCCGCTTGGCTATCCGAGTATATCCGTACCTTGGTATTCCTGAGGCATTGCTGAATCGAAAGCTTGGCTGCTTCTAAAATAGCAAGTACCTCAGCCTGAAAAACTGTCGCTGATTCTGGGAGGTGGAATTTCGATTCTATCCCCCAGCTTTCAGCGAAAATTCCAGCCCCTACACCACAGTCCATCTTGGAGCCGTCAGTGTAGAGCAGCGGTCGGCAGAGCCCTATTAAGTGAGCATAGGGATTTGCTCTGCCCACGCGCTGCTCGCTCACGTATAACGTAGAACAGCGGTCTGCACACACACATCGATGAGCTGCCCAGTGCAAATTACTCACACAAATATAAAACAAAATGTCATCGTATGTGTGTGCCGACCGCTGGTGTAGAGTGATACCTCATCTTGTCCGGTTACTCTGTCATTCTCCCAGTCTTCCCTCGTTGGAAAGGTAGTCGTAAATCCGTTTCCAAATCTTATCTCCGCTGTCATATAATCCGTCTTGTTCTTTGCCAGATAGTTGTTGTCCTCTAAGATACGGCAGTGCCCTGTGTGGTAGCCTTTCCAGCAATTACTTGCCTTCAGTCTGGCCGCACTCTGCGCTGCCGTATCCTTTATGAAAAGTTCTATCGGCATTATATCCAGAATAGTGTTCAACGCGGCAGCCGGGCATGATCTTAATGCCCCTGTAGCTCCTGCGCAAGCTGATCTTTGTATTCTTGTCAGCTTGGCAATATTGTATGCTCTTGTCAGGGCTGGCCACCAGACTAGTGCCCCGTATGTGAGAATTGGCCTTACCACTGCTGTGTAAAGCCATAATATTATCTTAGGGTGTATACCCCAGTTTTTGCCAAACATTTTCCTGCACGAGTAGAATGCTATGCTGGCCTTTCTTACTCGTTCCGTGATGTTCAGTTTCCACGAGAGCTTCGGGTCTAGTATCACTCCTAGATACTTAGCCTTATCCGATAGCTCGAGTTCGATTCCATCTATTTTTGGTTTGCTGTATGTTGGGATCTTTGTTCTTCGCGTGAAGAGCATCAGTTCGGTTTTACTC